>MU226858.1:840604-871255 GCA_018584345.1 Thuja plicata | reverse complement strand
TCCCGGCAACTAGGCCTGATCAGGTACCCAAACAAGAAAGCAAACTAGATGAAGGAAACTGAGCCTTCAATCTAGGGAAAAAGAGGTGTCCCAGAGAAAGGAACAAGAAAAGAGCAAGAAGCATCTCTGAAGCATGTACTGAAAACTCTGTCAGAAGAGACTGCTGGAACCCCCACTGAAGTGCATAACTAGGTAGAGAAGACAAAGTGTCTGAAGAGCTGATCAATCGAACCAGGAAGCAATAGAACCAACAAGTGAACCCCCGCATAATGTTGAACTGGGAGAGGTGACAGGAACACTGAAATGCAATGCCATAAACATCTACAGAAGAAGAACCAGGAACACCAACAGTGCAACAGAAGCACACACAAAGGATAAAGGGCGGTGTTACTGACACACATCATGGGCTAATGTCGTGGAAGGTACGTTCACTTGACAAAGGTGGATGCGCCTAAAGTGGCATAAACATCATAACCCCCCATGGCACTTTATAACAGAGTGCGAGTACAAAAACCGAACAAGGTGTGCAAGATCCCAGAAATGCAGAAGAAGGCACTTTATCTCAGTGCATTTACAGAAAAGAATGCATCAGAAAGAGCATACAAGCTCAGATGTCAGAAAGAAGAGTGAACTATGAAACCAGAAGAAGAGATCCCAGGACCTGTAGAACCAAGAAAACTACCAGAGGGCATAAAATGCCAAACGCGGAGAAGTGAAAACCTAGAGCAGAATCTAGAAAAAATACCTCTGCCACTGAATAGCACACTAAACCAGCTTTCTGACGATATCTTGTTTGCCAAAAACAGAGTCTGGATGAGCCAGATATGACTCTTGGAAGGTAATAAAAGACATCAGACTTCAACAGCAAAAAATGCTATTAAAATAGCAGAACCCAAAACCCTAAGCCCCATCATCGGAAAGTTCTCAGAAAGAGCTTTCCGAGGGTATATGGAAGTCAGAAAAAGACCCCCGTATGCTCCTTGTAGAGCGAAAAAGGCCTAGGTACCCCCATAACACCAAAAAACCTCAAAAAAGAGCCCCAAGGGATAAAAAATTGAGCCCCCAGGTGCATGGCGCGCTCCGGGGGCTGGGCTGCAGCCCCTGAACCGGCATATGACCGGGTGCCTCACATAAACTGCCCGCGGGGGCTATGAAAAAACCCACCGCTCGGGCAGAGCGGAGGAGGTGAGCGCAGCGCCGGGCATGGAGGCAGATTCAGGGGCCGCTGGGGCGGCGAGCGGAGAACAGAGCGCCGACAGGGAGCGGAGCACAGGCCATCGGGGCCGGGCGGCGGCGGCGGCGGCGACCGCTGAGCTCGGCGGTGGCCGGGTGGCAGAGGCCGCACCGCGGTGAAGAATGGTGGCGCGGGGAGAGCGCGCAGCTGGGGGGCCGGGCCGCGGTGGTGTGGCGGCGGCGGCGCCCCCTAAAACTATTGGCAGCGCTTTTATTAAAACCGAAAACCTTAGAAAAATAAGATTTTTTGAATTTTTTTTTCAATTTTTGCATCGAAAAACTTGCCGTACGGCCTTAGAAGGCCGAAATTTTTTTTCCAGAGGCCCTGGTGTCCAAAATGGACATGCCTTATATGGATTCTAGGGTTTTTGGGCCTTCTGGACGCAACCGTGAGGTCGGTTTTGGTCCAAAATGCCTCAAAAAACAAAGACCCCCCAGAACCTATAAAAAATGCCAAAAAAAACCTCTGAAACCCTCAGTGCCTGTATGCTTCAACAGAATACGAACATCGAGCAGCAGGCGAGCTCTGATACCATGTTAGATTTGCTGAACTGCAAATCAACCCAAGAAACCTGCATGCAAACACTATCACGAGAAGAAGCAAGACAGAAGAGAAAGAGAGCTATGGTGGCCAAAAAGCCAGAGAGTTGAAACCCATGTTGCAAGAATAAGACTTCTATTAACAACAATAATGAATTACAATCTCTATGAAGAAATGAAAGCGGTGATTCCTTATAAAGGATACCGAAACCCTAAAAGGGAAACTTTTAGGAAATATAAATTGCCTAAGTGAAACTTAAGCACTAAAGAGTAACTTAATTAATTACTCTAACAATGTATTGTCGTACGATTTTAACTGCCAGTTTGTATTATGTACTTTGTTGTTTGGAAAACAACAAGAAATTTTATGGTTCTTCTTGAGCTGATTTTGGTTTTCTAATCATTTGCATGTCTTCTATGATCTTTTCACTATCTGGTTTTGCAGCCTAACTAATTTTTCCAGGACATTTTGAGGAAGATTTTCTTGAAAAAGTTACACTTGCACACTATTTTGCTAAGACTACTAAATATTTGTGCTTGTCGGGTGCTTTCCAAAGAGAAAGAAATTGAAACGTTTGTGCTTGCAGGTTTCCTTGAGACTACATCAACCAAACAAAAACTGTGTTGTCTTAGTGGATTTCTTAGGCACCTAGCTTAATTAGGGTGTTTTTTTGTTTTGGTAATATTAGACATTAGGGGAGTATTCTCTTCGCTTCTTGAGAATCAAAAACCCAAACATGTTTAATTAAACTTGAGCAAGGAACACTTTTCTTTTGGTAAATGAACATTTGCTTGATGTGTTTGGGAGACACCATGGAGTAGGAGAGTATGCTCTTTTCCTCTTGGAAAATTAGAAATCTTGAACTCTACTAGCTATCCATTTAATTTTCTTGCATTTACCTTTAGAGGGCCTGCCAAGAGAGCAATCTTTTGGGAATGACCCAAGTGGGGAACAAGAGGACCTGGCTACTTCCACCCCACTATAATCAAATGCTTCCCTCAATCCAAAGAGAGGGAAGACATGGCTATTTTCTATCTCTAATGCCTCTTCACTTGTAGGGCCTCATTGCCTCAATCTTTCTAAGAAATAATACATTTGACTAGGCACTTGTAGGGCCATCTTGGTCTCAATCTTGTTTACAAGAGTGCAAGGGGGATACATTCAACCCTGTGTAGGGCCGAGAGGTCTCAATATGGCATACAAGACTATACATTTTGGGTGCTTGTAGGGCTATAAGCCTTAATTTTTCTTGTGAAACTACAAGGGATAGTCATGAATGGATGTACTTTTAGATAGAGGCTACCTGATCTACCTCTAAAAGTATCATAATATTTGTGCAAGGATTGATCCTAGTAGATTACCTAGATCACCCCAAGATTTTTTTATACTCACTATAAGTATTCCCAAGGACATTTTAAAGCATGAATGTGGCTTGGGGGAGCTTATGTGATTCGAGTATTGAGTCTCTTTTCAAAATCCACAATGTGCATAGTCCTGACAAAAGCCAATATTACTTTGTGTGAGGTGAAGGAATATCAAGCATGGGAAAATATTTTGATACTAAGCCAATTTGACTATAGGGTAGAAAGTGTTTCATTTTTCACTCTTTGTGCTTGATGTGCTTGTACACCTTGAACTTGACATATCTTACAGACAAGAACACTTTGACAGTAGAAAACATTAAGCGTAAAGATTTTTACCTCAAAAATTATACAACATTGTCCAAAAATTTTCACGCGCAAGTGGCAAACTGTTCCAAAATCCTTTGTCGTGTCATGCCATTACATTTGTCATATGAAACAAAAATTAGAGGGAAGAAACTCAAATGAGGGCTAGTGTATTGTCATACGGGAACTAGGGAATTGTCATTTGGGATCTAATTCAAAATCAGTCCAATCTTGAAATATTTTTCATTCAGTCTCACTTTTGCAAAAAAGCTATCATATCTTATCATGGTCTTTTTTTCAAATTTCAAATCTGGTGATTAGATTTTTCATTGTCTTTTTTTCCTAGCTTCTCACAATATTCTCAATCAAATTGGCTCTTCACTCTTGGTTACTTATCTACTTTGTCACAAGTGTCATCTAGCAGGTATTCAGACCTCAATGCATGATACCTTGTACAAGTTCAAACAACCAATCTCTTTTCTCCATTAAAAAATCTTTGAACCTTTAACATTGACTTGACAACTTGATCCTTTAGAGACATTAGTTTTGGATTGCCATACATGGTCCAAACATGAGTCATAAGATTGATCTCAATTCCAAGGAAAAATCTATTGACACTATCACACTAGGACCTTCATCTTGCAAGAAACCTATAACTTTCAAGATTCTGAAACAAGAGACTATAGTTCCCTATAAGACAACACCTATGTTTGATCAGTCTACCACAAAAAAACAACTATATTTTCCTACGATTGGGAATCATAACATGGAAATGAGAGCCATCATACTAGTGCCTCTTCCTTGGTGGAAGAACCAACAGGACAATACATAAGAAAATTTCAACAAGATAAGTGATTTCAAAAGATGTTGCACACGCTTATGCAGCTGGATAAGGATAAGTACTTTATGCACCTTGCATCCTCAGGTGTTAAAATTCTGCATGAATTTGATGTCGAAGGACTCATTCAAAAATAAGAGATATATCCTATTACTATCGTCAACAAACAACTCCAAGACATGAGATGTGAGATAAGGGATCTGAAGAAATAAAATGAACAACCAACTAGAAAATATTATTTGGAGTCCATATGTCCTTTCCCTTTTGTGAAGAATCTCTACATGCCACCTTTTCCTCCCAAGATTGAGATGCCTAAATATGAAAAATACAATGATGAAGGTGACCCACAAGATCATGTAAGTGAATTTTGTGCCCTCGATATGGAATTCATGCACAAGAATGCCTACTTAATGAGATTATTCCTGAAAATCCTCAGTGACCAAGCCTCAAAATGGTTCATGAAACTTTCACCTGGGATCCAAAAATTTGATGAGTTAGTGTAACAATTCATCCAACATTATTATTATAACATATTTCATACGATCACATTGTTAAACCTGTGTAACACTAAACAAAACACAAGTGATCCCTTTGTTAAGTTCCTCCATAGGTGGAGAAGGATGGTTTCAAGATACCCAAGGCAAATACCTGAATCAAAAAAGATCGACTTCTTTATTAACAAATTGGTGCCTGAGATGAACTACGCGAATCAAATGCAAAAGCACACCTCATTCAGTAATCTAGTGGATAGTGCAATTAGAATAGAAGATGTCCTTGTAAAGAACGGTGAACTCACTCTATCTAAGGATACTAATTCAAATAATGGTAATGGAAAAGATAAGAGAAAATTTTGGAACAAGGATCAAAATGTGGTTAACGATGGTGTAGTTGATTCACCTAAGGCTAAACAACCTTTATTCAACTTATCAATTAGCATTCAAGCTGCTAAAGTTATTGCTAACACCACAAATTCACCTAAGATTGCTCCAAATAATCATAAAGATAAAAAACCTTAGATCCCATGACCCAAGTTTAATTTTACTCCTCTTGGAGAACCATTAGAAGATGCACTAAAAATGTTGGTTGCCCGCAAGATTATCACGATCCTAGATTCAAAACCCTGGGAGCCTAAAGTGAAACCAAAATGGTGGAATGATGACCATTATTATGAATACCACAAGAGTAAGGGGCACATGACCAATGAGTGTATGAATTTAAAACATGCGATACAAGATCTAATTGATAATAAAACCATTACTCTTCATGGACACAAAACCAATTATGACCACAAGGCTTTCAAGCAGCTTTTACCTTCCTATGAAAAAGGAGACTCTTCAAAGACTCAAGGCGTAGTAGTAAATCACACCTACATGAAAAATGATAATGTAATTCATATGCTTGAACCTTCAGATCGCTCGGTCAATGTCATCACCATCAACGAGAAGAAAACTGAAGCTTCCAATGTGGTTACGCGAAATCAATCTAAGATCACTATCAGAGGGGTTCCATCCTCTTCTGCACCAATTTCTACACCAACAAACAAGGCATCAACTTCCAAGAAAACTACCCTATCCCTTCCACCTTCAAACTACAACCTAGTTGAATAACTACAATGAACACCCACACAAATCTCTATTCTAGAGTTTCTTAAGTTGTTTCCATCACACAAGGAGATCCTTGTGAGTGCTCTTTATGAAACAAATGTACCGAAGGAATTAGATGTCAACCAATTCCAAATGATGGTCAACCATCTAACTTCTCCACATTATCTATCATTCTCAGAAGAAGATGAGAAAGCCCTTAGCAACCCACACAATCAACCTTTTCATATACAGGTCTTGATTAAAAAACATCGAGTTAAGTGCATTTTGATAAATGGAGGTACTGGTTTGAACATATGTACTCTTAAACTAGTCACAACACTAGGTTTTTCTGAACACACTATTGATCCTCGGAAGAAGATAACCATCAAATCATATGATGAGGAGGACTGATCATCAAAAGGGCTAGTGGTTCTCCCTATCAGAGTGGGCCCTATTGAATGAAATGTTAGTTGTCAGGTGCTAGACCTACCTCTTGGATACAACATATTGCTAGGTAGACTTTGGATTCATGAAATGCATGCAGTCCCTTCTACTTATCATTATTGTGTTAAATTTCCATACAGTGGGGTAGAAGTGTCCATTCCAGCTAACAATGCCTAGTCTTGCAACACTTTAAAACAAGCTAATAGTATGGTTCTGCAAAACAAAGAGGCACCGCAAGATTCTAAAGTTGCTCAAAAGGCACTGATGAAGAGCTTTAAGGAAAAATTGAAGATCAATAACAAAAGCATGGAAGAATACTAGTTAATCTCTCTTCCTACATCTCCTAGATCTAATGACATGCCATCCTCATCCTTCCCACCTTCAAATGGCCAACAAGTGGAAATACATAAGTGAACTAGAATGATAAAGGCACGTGTTTCTCTTTCAGAAGAGAATGAAGAGAAAACTATCCTCAAATGGCTATAAAAGGATGAAGAAAAAGATCACAAAGTGAAACATGTGGAAATATGCCCACAGAAGTATGGGAAGGGATATCAACTAATGAAAAAAATGGGATACAAAGGCAAGGGAACTCTTGGAAAAAAAAGGTCTATTAGAACCCATTCATTCTAAATTCCGAAGTCCCCTATACAGGACTGGCTTGGGATATCATGAGAAGAAATTTCATCCCTCTCCCAATAATGTACCTAGTAGCTCTCACATAGATGCATATGACATAGATACTGAAGATGAAGTAGAGAGTATTCCTTTTCCTTTTGAACAGCTAATGTGTGTTGCCACTAAAAATCCTACATATCAGGGGGAACCTTACGTTCCATCATTTCGCAGAGCTTCCTTTGAACCAAATAGATCCATTGCTTCAACAAATGAGAAAGAGATGTTGAATCAAAATAAAGACATGCACTTAGATACAAAACTTGAAGATAGACATCCTAACTGGGGGAATCTTGTTTTCACCTCTCATGTCCTTGATTTACCTCATTTCTCAAATGACAGGGTGCACATTGTTGATGAGACTTCTTGTTGTGCCTCTCAAAGACCAAAGGATGATTCTACACAATGTGGAACAAGTCAGAAGCATGAAAACAATATCTATCTCAGTGTCCCAAGGAATCTCTTGATATTTGGAGAATAGGGATCATTCTCTTATTCAATTTGACTATGGACAAAATCAGCATAATACTTCAAAGGAACAACATCCTAATTGGGGGAAAACTGTGGCTCCTATCCATGTGTTAGACTTGCCTCACTCAAATGAAACACACTCTAATGAGTATGAGTGGGATTTCTTTTCTGAGTCCACCATGGATATTTAAATTGATGTGGTTCACAAGTATACACCTCCAGTGGCACATGGGGAAAGTTCTCGCATTGTAAAAGCATCAGGCTCACCCCTAAATGAACATTCAAAACCAAAGCCCATCCATGTTCATAAAGATGACTATTATTTTGAATATGAGGAAAGGCTTCCTCTTCCACCTAACATCAACTGAGGTTTCAGAAGGGTACCTAGGAATGCTCTCCCATCTTCTACTCAGAGCTAGTATTTTGACCGACATTCTAGCCATAGCTCTGCATCAACTAGCAATGGAGGTGGTCCTGCATCCACAAGTTACAGAAGTAATCTTGCATCTGACTAATGGGATCATGAAATAGAAGAAGAGGAATAAATTGGGACCTTCAAGATCTTGAATAACTTGATATGGATCCTTTCCTATGGCTCCCATCATCAAGAATTGAAATTGTTCCACTAAGTACTATTCTAGATAGGATATTCGCTTGTTAGGAGAATGAACACAATAACACTAGGTCAAATAGATCAAATTCATGTGATACTAACAATAGCTCCGCTAGTAGTGTTAGGACAAATCATGATTTAGGTAGTCCTTCAAAGAGTGATATCACAAACCTTCTCTTATGTATCAAAGACCTTGATCCTAATAACTTTGTGCTATCCTTAGAACCTATTGAGTCTCTACCCCTTGTTCACCCCAAACTTATTGAATGGAACCCTGATGCACCTTTAGACTTAATTTCTTCTCCTAATGAATATGCCTTATCCTGCTACCTTAACGCCATTGAAACCCTCACCTCTTCCACCAATGCAACAATCATTAGCATGATAGTGGGGGATATCAAGTTTCTCATTCTTAAAGCAAAAAATAAAAAGAAAAAGTGTTATGATGGTGAAAACCACTTAATGGCAGTATCAGAACCCAAAATATTAAAAATAAAAGATGTATCCAATGGTGAAAACCTCTCTGAGGCACCGAAGGATGGGAAACTTGATGTTCTATCTAACCATTTTCAAGAAAGATCTTCAGTGCTGATTGAACCTACACAGTTTGTCAATCTAGGAACAATAGAGGAACCTAAACTGATCTACTTAGCACAATCTTTGTCCAAGGAAGAGAAACAAAGGTTTACCCAATTCTTCAAGGAAAAGAAAATCAACTTCGCTTGGTCATATTTAGATATGCCTATATTGGATACAAATTTGATCATGCATCATTTATCTATTGCTCCAGGAACTAAACCGGTCAAACAGAAACTGAGAAAGATGCATCCTCATGTAGCATTAATGATAAAATATGAGCTAGAAAAGCTTTTGCAAGCTGGATTCATCAGAGCTATAGCCTATGCTGAGTAGATTTTCAATATTGTTCATGTATCCAAGCATGTTAAAACAATGAGGGTCTGCAAAACAATGAGGGTCTACACTAATTTCAAGGATATCAACAAAGCATGTCTTAAAGATGACTTTCCACTACCTAACATTGACATGATTATGGATCTAACAACAGGCTATGATATGTATTCACTAATGCATGGCTTCTTCGGCTAAAACCAAATTAAAATATCCCCCAAAGATCAAGAAAAGACTGCTTTCACATGCGACAAGGGGCACCTTCTTCTGGAACGTAATGCCATTTGGCCTGAAAAATGCTAGGGCTGCTTATCAACTGGCTATGACTACTATTTTCCATAATATGATTCATAAAATCATGGAAGAATATGTGGATGAAACTCTAGCTAAGTCAATCAAAAGATTTACACATCTCAACAATTTAGAAAAGATCCTTGATCGCATGGAGCAGTTTAAGCTTAGGCTGAACCCTAAGAAGTGCACTTTTCACATTACCTCTAGTAAACTTCTGGGTTACAATATTTCAGCTAAGGGAATTGAGGTTGATCCTGAAAAGGTCGCTGCTATCATGGACATGCCACCACCAAATAATATTATTCAGGTCAGAACAGTACAAGGAAAATTACAATCCATCAAAAGGTTTAATTCCTAGCTTGTTGATAAGGCTCAACCTTTCACGAGAACCTTGCATAAAGGTGTAACATTCAAATGGGATGATGGATGCAAACAAAATTTTCAAAAAATCAAAGACTATCTAGAAAATCCTCCAGTATTGATGGATCCTATTTAGGGAAAGCCCCTCCTCCTTTATATCTCTTCTACAAAAATATCCGTTGTCACTTTGCTAGCTCAATATGATGTTATGGGAAAAGAGAGAGCCATCTACTATATCAGCAGAACCATGGTCTCTTATGACAATAATTATACTATCATTGAAATTTTTTTCCTTGCAGTGGTATTTTCCTCTTAGAAGATAAGACATTATATGCTAGCACACTGTGTCAAGCTAATTGCTAATATCGACCCTCTCAAGTACCTTCACTAGAAGGCTATCCAAGTGGGTTATGGTACTGAGCGAATTTGATATTGAATATGTTTATAGAAAATTCATCAAAGTAAAGGTTATTCCTGATCATATAAATGATGCTCCTTACAAGATACACAACCACTATTAATTGAGTTCCTTGATGAAGCCATTTTACACCTTACAGAACATACCTGGAAAATGTTCTTTGACGGATCTTTTACACGACAAGGATCTTGTGCTGGAGTCCTTTTCATCACACCACAAGGATACAAGATCCCCAAGGCTTATAAAATGATGTTTCCTTGTACTAACAAAATTTTAGAATATGAAG
This sequence comes from Thuja plicata, assembly GCA_018584345.1. Lineage (NCBI taxonomy): Eukaryota > Viridiplantae > Streptophyta > Pinopsida > Cupressales > Cupressaceae > Thuja > Thuja plicata. The sequence goes on along the minus strand of MU226858.1, from coordinate 860,923 downwards.
CTTTGGCGGATTGTCTGAAGATGACCATTGAATAGAAAATCATTAAATTGCATATCTACAGTGACTCACAGCTGGTGATAAATCAAATCAACGATCAATATCAAACAAGGGATGAAAAACTTATACCATATAAAAGGATGATCGATGCGCTTAATAAATACCTTGTGTTTGTTACTTTTCAACAAATACCAAGAGAAGCAAACAAAGCACCTGATGTTATGGCCACCTTAGCCTCCATCTTGCAACTAGAGGAACATCACTTTCTCTATGAATGCCTGGTGGAAGAGCTCCTTTTTCCTAACTATGATTCTTCTGAATCCAAAGTTGTGGGCTTCCTTGTGGGTACCAATTCTTCCCGCTATGCTTTTACTCTTACCTCTATAATCATACCTTACTTAATGACCTATCTAAAAATGAGAAATGAAATCTCATAAGGAATGCCTCATGTTACTTGATTATGGCCGACTACTTGTATAGAAGAGGTCTTGATGTTACTCTCCTTAGGTGTCTAGAACATGATGAGTCTAAGTGCGCACTAGAGGAAGTCCACGAAGGTGTATGTGGATCTCACTCGAATGGCCTTTTGTTGGAAAAGAAACTCATATGGAAAGGATATTAATGGCCCTTTATGCTAAAGGATGATGTACATTTTTCCAAAACATGTAAAAAGTGTCAGACTCATGGTAACCTGATTTATTGTCCTACACGTGAGTTGTTACCTTTCATTACCCACTGGCCATTTTAACAATGGGCCTTTGATCTAATTGGGCAAATTTATCCCTCATCCTCTAGTGGGCACAAATTCATCATAACTACCACTAAATACTTCAAAAAGTGGGTTGAAGTAGTCCATCTGATTACAACTACAAGAAAAAAGTGTCTATGATCATCCTAAATTATATCATCTATAGATATGGAATACCCTCATCCATTGTGACAGACAATGGGGGGAAATTCAAGAATAAGGACATGGATGAATTATGTGGAAATTTTAAAATTACCCAACATTATTCTTCTACTTATTACCCTCAAGGGAATGGTAATGCTAAGGCCTCCAACAAAAACATATTGAAGATCTTGCATAGAACAATGAGTAAGATAGGGAAGGACTGGAACCTTCATCTCAATCTAGCTTTATGGGCTTATAGAATCAGCATCAAAACACCTACATGAGCAACACCATTTTATTTTGTATATGGCATGGAAGTTGTATTTCCCATTGAGGTAGAAATAACCTCACTTTGAGTCAATCGATATGGACTCATTACTGACGAAGATTAGAGGATTGCTAGAATCTAGGATCTTGAATTACTCGATGAATTTAGAAAATTGACATTTGACCTTCTGAGGGTCTATCAAAAGATAATGTCTCAAGGCTACAGCAAGAAAGTGAGACATAGAGAATTTCACGTTGGAGACCTTGTACTTAAAGAGAACCAAAAGAATCAACAACATCATGAACAAAAGGGAAAGTTTGAACCCAACTGGCTAGGTCCCTTTGTGATCACTATGACATTTGGCTCTAGGGCCTATCACCTGTCAACTCTAGAGGGGGATACTTTTACTTATCTCATCAATACTCTCCACCTGAAGAAGTTCTATACTTGAGAATTCTCGTTAGTCAATAACATGTACATATATATGATACTAAAAAAAAGAACAAAAAAAGTATAAAAGAAGAAAAAGACAAAAACATTTGCAAAAAGTCCTGAAAAAATGACCATCTTGGTGAAAACCTGGCAAAAGGTGCCTTGACGAGTCAATAAAAAAAATTAAAAGTACAAAAAAATTGACAAAATCAAGAAAATGTACCTTGGTGAAAACCTAGAAATAGGTGCCTTAGTAGAAAAGCAATAAATTTCCAAGTGGTGAAAACCTGGCAAACATGTGTCACTTGTAACTCATTGCTTCATCTATCAATATGTAGCTTGACTAATCTCATCTATGGGAGGACCTTTGTGCTTTCTAAGCTATCAAATCAATCCAGTCCTTTTGGCACACCTCACTTCACTGATTGAAGCCATCTCTTTGGTTTCGTATAGGCCTCCTATTTTCAACATCATGTTGGTCAACCTGTCAAGTCCTTACAATTGTTTTTCTTTTTGGATAGTTTGCCACTGACGCAATGGTGTTTCTCAACACCTTAATCAATAGTGTTTCTCAACACTCTATTTTGGACAAACCTATATTTCTCAACCCAACATCGGATAACATAACACACAACAACAAACACGATGATGTTTCTCAACACCCACATCAACAAGTTAAATAGATTGAGTGATTGCTGACAATTTTCTTGTATGTTGTATGTTATCAATGATTTCCTATGTTTTCTTTGATTTCTTCTTGTTGGTGTAATTCCAATGATCCTTATGTCAAGACAATAGGGTGTATGTGGTAAGAGATTCCATACTCATATGTATAAGCCACACATCCCTCAATCCTATTCTCTTGCACTATAAGGTGAGGTTGGTTCAATCTCCTTGTCTGTTATTTTACTTGTTTCAACAATAATGCAATCATGGTTATCTTGACTCTGAATGCCTCGATAATGGTGTCATATTGTTATATCAACTAGAAACAATGTTCAGGTCATCTCCTCTCTTATGCCTAGATGCTTACATTGGTTTCTCACACCTATCTGATGAAGATTCATATTCATATCCTTATGGTTCCACTGGTTCCAATAAGGATTGTATTGACTCTAGTGTCCCAAACCATCCAAATGATGAAAATATAGTGACTAAGGAATTCAGTGACTTGACTTGTGTCGTAGGTTACATTTTGAATTCACTAGTCTTGCATGATAGAATTGTAACAACTCACCTTCTCAAACTTAAAACAAAGGAAGCTTCTTTCTTTACTCATCTAATCCTTTGCTGACATGATCAACTGCATTTCATCTCCTTAAGGTTACCTATCTATGCACAAACGGTCAATAACATGAACAAGAGAATGACATATATTCAGCACAAGATAAAAAAAGTACATGTGACCTACATCTATCATTTATCGAGCTTAGCTATTATCACACATATATGATCTAAGCTACAGAAAGCATATAACATCGAAAGATCATACAATGACAAGAGATATGACAAGAGATAAAGACAAGACAACATATTGACCACCAAATAAGATCATCGTGTGTGTGTGTATATATATATATATTCAAATGTCTCAGAGTATACAAAAAGGTGTGCTCTCATAAATATCGAGCAAAAATATGCACCCTTAGTGAAGATGAATCATATACAATCCAAAAATGAAAAAATTGAGAATGGGACGTGACAAGAAGAGGGGAATCTTAGGTCTCACTTTGTCCCTCGCCACCATCAGGGGGTAGAGGTGGAGGAACATCTATCTGGGTTGGAGGGCCTGCTCCCTCGGATCGTGCCAGATACTATGAGTAAGGTTGCACCTGATGTGCAACAGGAACCACAACGCTATATGCAGCCATGTAATATGCAGCTCTACTAGTCTTCTGCATAATATCTCTCTATAGAGACAAGTGCTCAGATGCAAATACCTAGATCAATGCCTGCACTCTAGCATCATGCCCTGTAATGGCCCTATCTCTCTTTATGAGTTGTGCCAATGCGACCGTTAGCTGTGTCTGAGAGGCTCACAGTCATCCTCTCAGTGACCTAATAAAATCTTGTGGTGTTTGTGGCTCTCTCAGATTTACCTCCTCCTCTACAGCCTCCCATACCTCTCGATGTTGTCAGACTACTCTAATCGCGTCGTCTAGCCCTAGATCAGGTTGTGCATCAGGCATCTCCTCCTCAACAACATCTGTAACTGGGACTTGTCCTCTGATGGTTATCATACGACAAGTTGGTGTGTCCCATACAACAAATATAATCAACTCAAATGACAAACTAAATTTTACCAAATTGTCATACGCGCCCTCTCACCGAACCGAGGGTTGCTGAAAAAAAACACATGCAAAACAATGAAAAAATCAACCAAAAATAGGAAAAATTTGAATACAAGGATAAAGTTTATCGACTCCTTATAGGTGGCACATAGTCTATGGGCCATCCATGCCTCCACATGCACTCAAATCGATGATTTTCTATAGGGACCACCATTTTCGTTCAGAGAAGCTTCTCGAAACTCAAATATGGAGGGTGAAAATGATTTGAAAATGACCCCTCTAGGTCTTATATAGCAGTTTTGACCTAATTTTCAAAGTGTTATAGATGCAAAAATTGAACCCTTGGCTAATCGACCTGCTCTGAATCCATTTTTGAGATCAAAATCAAAATCCAACGATGTTTTGATCCTCAAAATGCAATTTAACCTATTGTCACAAATCCAGTCGATCATTGACACTTTTCTCACAAGATTCTGATTCAATATTCCTTTTAATCAAATTTCTTGCGCATTTCCCTCTTCAATTCAAAAATTCAACCTAAGTCAGCTCTTGGTCAAACTTGGTCAACCAGACCTCAGACAGGCTCACATCTCAAATTCTCAATTCTTTTTTATCTAAAGGGCCTGTGTCTCCCCTCCTTTTGATTTCGTTCCCGAGGGAGCAATACCATTATATCATCAATTTGATTCACAATAAATAGTATCATCTAGGGGCATTAGACCCTGACTCAAATCAATATCTAATCAAGTGATTCTCATCACTACACATCAAAATCTAGATCTCTAGTGGCATATCAGGTTCATCGCACCATATCAATTTGATAACTCCTCTCAATCTGATAACTGGCTTCATCAGGACCCATATCAATTCAATAATCCCAATCAAATAATTGAATGGAAATCAGTCTCATCGCACCACAAAAGGTTGATTCGTCATTCAAACTTAATCTTAAATCAAGAAATCTTCTTGGCAGACAGACATTCAGTTTCATCTCTTCACATCAAGCTGGATGCTCAAACTCTTTTTATCTGTCTTCACTAAATCAAGCCTGATGTTGATATCCTGAGATATCCTCTATCAACCTTCGCTCAATCAATTCAAGAGTTGATACTTCAAAATATCTATCGATCTTTGCTCAATCAAGCTTGGATTCAGTATTATCAGTCTTCACTCAATCAAGTCCGGAGCTGATATCTTCAAAACTCAATCAGTCTTCGATCAATCAAGTTTGAAATTGGTTATGATCTGTGGGATAGTTTCATCGCTTCACATCAATCTATTTCCAGATTCAATAAAGCTTCACTTGTTCTTTGACCCAATATGTATTGGAATAATAGAAAGGTGTGTACTTAGAGGGGAGGGGTGAATCGGTACCCTTAAAAACTTTCAAACAAATCTTTGTAACCAAATATTCTGTTATAACTGACTGAGTAGATTGCATTCACCAAACATGTAATGTCACTGTTAAAATATAAATGCGTGTAATGTAAACAATAAATATACATGAAATTAAGCACACATGACACTAGTATTTGTTATCTCATAAAACTGATGTTAGAAGGTAAAAATTGTGGTGGGGATGAGATCCACAAACTTCACTACTGCAGTAAATAAAGTAGCTTGTTAAATGTTACAAAGATTGATTGCTTCTGGTGACCTTACCCTGTTAGGAGTAACAATAATATTGATTAGATCTACCTTGTGTGAGGATTTAGCAACACAATATATGTGTGCACTCGGTTAAGATATTTTTACAAAGACGGTTAAGTCTACTTTGTTACGAGATTTCAGGATTGTTACAATTGTCAGAGAGTAACAAAATTGTGTGATTTGAACAAAGTAAAATATCTATATTGTGAATACATATCCTTTAAGTGCATATAAATATATCACCTTATTGTGAATGATAATACCTTCTACTCTGCTCTGCTCGGTAGCCTTGCCTCTGTTCTGAAAACTGAATACTTCCAATGTAGTCCTTGTCCTAAAACCCTGTCTGATCTCTGATGTCCATAGTATGGCAGCTACTTGATCATTACTTTATCAACATACATTAAAAATGAAATCCTAACATTACATATATCAAACTCCTTGAACTAATTAGGGTTTTACAATATTTTACAAAACCTAAGATCAACGGTGTACAAAATTTAACTTGATCATCTAAACATAGGAGATATAAACAATTAATGTTGTGAATCTATAATTAATGTTCTCCTCAATCAATGTAAACTGTTATCCAGGTTGGAATTTTTTTTTACCTAGATTGATGTGCCATAACAAAATTTTATGTGACCGCTGGTCCACTCGGTAAATATTGTCTCTTGGTGCTCGGTGTTCTCTGTGTAACTCGGTGCAAACTACTGCTTGGTAAAGTCCGTCGGCTCGATAATCACTACATGTAGTTAACTCTAGGAATGATCAGTGCACTGACTATCAGTTTGAGTGCTTGGATACTAATGAAAATCTTCAAAGCTCATTTGGAGTAACATTCTCCCCCTTTGGCATTTGTATCAAAAACTTGTATATGTAGTTGTAGTATACACTCAACAACTTATACATAGTTACTATACTTAGTGACTCCCCCTTTGTACATGCTCAGTATATACATATGCTTCCCCCTTTAGTTTCACCCTTTATATACATGTATACATATGTTTTCCCACTTTTTGGAAATTAATGACAAAAGGAATAAAACTTACAACTTGTCAGAAATGTTAGGATGGGCTTTCTAGAGATTTTCCATTAACTTCTCACATTCCTCCTTTAGATTCTCAAGGGTCAAAAGCTCTAGGTTTAGTTGAGAATGCATATCAAATATGCTCTTGGTAACTGATAGCTCTGGGGTGGCATTCAAGTTCTTTGCCAGTGTTACATGCTTCTGCATCATAACTAAATGCTATAGTAACAAAGCTTGTAGCTCAGTTACATGTTCTCTGATTTTGTCCTCTTCCTTTTTTAGACCAAGTCTCAATCACTGTGTTTGTAGAACCTTAGTGTAATGCATCTACAATACATGTTGCTCAGTTGACAGACTGTTTGCACTATCTTTTAGATCATCATCTAATTGCTTCATCTTTTTAGTAAGCTTAGTAGTGGAGTGATCTAATGTGCATAACTTCTGTAGAATTGTAAGGGATTCAGTTATATATTTTCTAAGCCGATTACAAATTCTAACAGAGTTACCTTATTTACTACTACTGCTTGGCTGATCTTCTCAGTATCCTTGTATTGAATATTCTTTTCTGCTCTTTCTTCAAACTTCTGCTTGACATCAATGTGTGGACTGTTTATTGCCTCGACGAGTAGTGCAAGTTGATCAATGATGGGGGTTAATTCATTGATAATTGTGTCAGGAAAAACTTGTAGTAGAATGTCCTTTTCAACCTCTAGCACTGGTTCATTTTTATGTTCTTTCTTCAGCTTATCATGTGTTTCTTTTTGGGTGAATAACTCACCATATTTCCTAAGTGATTCAGGATTAAGTGTCTTAGAATCACACTTATGAATGTCTATGATTTCATCTAAAGTGAATGCATCCTTTCTCCCCTTCTTCTTTTTCTTCTTCTTCCCTTGTACACCTGCTGAAGGAAATAGTAGTAGTAACAGTTGAGCCTTTTGCTTAGTTTCTTTCTTTTGTGGCTCGGTAGATGTGATGCCTTGAGAAGGTGTCTTGGTAGGTGACCTAGTGTCAGTAGTAGGAGTGTCTACCATCATTCTTCTTTACCTTCACCTTTTTTTGAAACATTAGTGGTATCTTTAGGTGCATCACCTTGTGTTGTTTCTCCATTGTTCTCGGTCTCTTTACCTTGTGCATCACCCTTGTCTTCAGTTGTGTCTGTGACCTGATCACGTGTCTACTTTTGTGCTTCAATCTCAAGGTCAATGACTTGTACTAGAAAGGGCAGATTACCTGGTACCATTGCTTGGACAACCTCTATTGTATCTTGTTCATCTATGGTCTTGGTAGCTCCAATTATTTCATCTTCTTTAGCCTTATCATCAGGATCACCTTTAGTTATATCATTTATTATGATTTATGGATGTCCTAAATTAGTCAATAGAGAAGGAATACCATCCAGTACATTATCAACTATTTCATCATCAATATTTATTTGTTCGATACTTGGTCGATGTCCCTTAGTGTCAAATTTAGATTCAATGTACTTTGATTTCTTGGTATCTTTGGTGGATTCAACAGATTGTTCCAAATCCCCGTGCTCTCTTCATCAACTTACTTCAAATTCCCTTGAAGTATATTCAATGTTCATCCTTTCTTAGGGAATTTATTTACATACTCTTTCATGATATCATCAATTTGTTCTACTGTACAATCAACCTTAAGTAGAGTGAGAGCTACCTCTCTCATCTATTTCTCAGTGTTGAGTGCATAAGTCCATCAGGATGATATCTTATCATACAATTATGATGGAATGTAAGTCGAAAATTTAATAGGGACTTGTTCAAAATTGATCATCATACCTATGATAGGTTCTTCAAGTTTATCCTTTTTCTCAGTAGTCAGATTTGCATATGTTTGTATCTTAGGATGTCCTAACCTTTTGCTTGTCCAGATTGCTTTTGCAATATCATCAATAGTCTTTGGTGCTTTGTTCTACAAAACCTTAAATTGATAATTATTTTCATCAGAATCATCCTTTTCATTCTTATTCCTTACATATTTCTTTCTCTATCTTGGTGTTGTGGTCTTCGGTTTCCTTGTCTGAAAAGTGAATTTCAGTCATGGTATTGTAATCTTTGAAACTCCTTTCTTCAAAGGTGGTGAATCTATTGTCACCGATTTTGATCTTTTCCTTTGTGGAGACTCAGTCTTTATGCCTTTACCATTCTTGGCCTTAGGTGCCTCTACTTGTGCTTCATCAGACTCAGTGACATCAACATCTTGTTCAGGTTCTTCATCTTTACCGACTGAGGTCTACTCCTCGATATCGTCTACTAACTTATTGAGTTCTTCATCAATGATAACAAATTTGCATTTCAGAGTCTTAACAATCTTGGTCTTCTTCCTACCCATCTTTTCAACTTCTAATCCAATTGATATTCGAGACTGAGCTTCTTCAAATGTGCTAAATGTCATGGCAGATTTGTCAACTGGTTCGTTAAGTAAATTCTCTATAGCTTCTAAAGCTAAATCAATATCTAATTCATAGTCCGTGAAAGGTAGCCATGCTGTCCTTAGTTGTACTGCCTTGATGAGAGTAGTGTCCATGTCAACTACAAAACATATTTCATCCTTATATTTCTCTACCAATTGTATTGGTATTCGGGATCTCTTTTCAATTCTAGCTTTGAAATTGTAAAGTATTCATTCTATCTCTAATAACAATTGTTGGAATAATAGAAATGTGTGTACTGAGAGGGGAGGAGTGAATCAGTACCCTTAAAAATTTTCAAACAAATCTTTGTAACCAAATATTATGTTATAACTGGTTGAGTAGATTGCATTCACCAAACATGTAAGGTCACTCCTGAAATGTAAATGCATGTAATGTAAACAATAAACATACATGAAATTTAAGTACACATGACACTAGTATTTGGTATCACAAAAAACCCTGTTAGAAGGTAAAAAAATGCAGTGGGGATGACACCCACAAAAATTCACTATTGCAGTAAATAAAGTAGCATGTTAAAGCTTACAAAGATTGATCACTTCTGGTGAGCTTACCTTGTTAGGAGTAACAATAAGATTGATTAGATCTACCTCATGTGAGGAATTAGCAACACAATGTATGTGTGCACTCGGCTTAGAGATTTCAAGATTGTTACAATTATCAGAGAGTAACAAAATTATCAGAGAGTAACAAAATTGTCTACTCTGTTAGGCGATTTCAAGATTGTTACAATTATCAGAGAGTAACAAAATTATGTGATATGAAAAAATTACAATCTCTATATTGTGAATAAAAATCCTTTAAGTGAATATAAATCTATCACCTTACTGTGAATGGTAATACATTCTGCTCTAGTCTGCTTGGCAGCCTTGCTTCTGTTATGAAAACTTAATACTTGCAATGTAGTCCTTGTCCTAAAACCCTGACTAATGTCTGATGTCCATAGTATGGTGGCTAGTTGATCATTACTTGATCAACATACATTAAAAATGACATTGTAACATTACATATATCAAAATCATTGACCTAATTAGGGTTTTACAATATCTTACAAAACCTAAGATCAACGGTGTAAAAAAATTACCTTGATCATCTAAACATAGGAGATATAAACAATTAATGTTGTGAATCCATAATTAATATTCTCCTTGATCATTGTAAACCGTTATCCAGGTTGGAAATTTTTTGTACCTAGATTGATGTGCCATAACAAGATTTTATGTGACCGCTGGTCCACTCGGTAAATACTATCTCTTGGTGCTTGGTGTTCTCTGTGTAACTCAGTGTAAACTGCTGCTTGGTAAAGTCTATCTGCTTGGTAATCACTACACTCTGTTAACTTTATGTGTGATTAGTGCACCGACTGTCAGTTTGAGTGCTTGGATACTAATGACAACCTTCAAAGCTCATTTGGAGTATTAATATGTTCCTAGATCGATCACACATTAGTCAAAGAGGGGCAATGTAATCACCTAAAAATGGTCTTGCAAACCCATAGCCCCCTTTTCTCAAATATTTGGTCTTAATAAATGCTAAATCTAAGACATTATCTCTAGACTCTAAATTATTGAGCATTTAATCAAACTTGCTTGCATAATTCTAAAATCTTGATTGGAATCAAATCATCAATCATAAAAGCCTAAACCTAAAAATCATAAAACATTGGGATAAATCAAAAGTCCTAAATTCAAAAAGTGAACCCATTTACACATGTGTGTGCACTCAAAATTGAAATAAAATAAATAAAAAAGAAAAAGAAAAGAAAAAGTTGACCAATCAATGCACTTCACATGGATTGAGGGGAATCACATCTTCACCATTGATCAATCTCTTTTTCCTCTTAATCTCAACCACTCAATTATTGGAATCTTCTATAAAAGAGATGGTTTCCTTGATTGAACATAATCAAGCATTTGGAGAAGTAGAGTTATAATGCTATTTTCATCCTAGAGCTCTTGCATTCATGGTTCTTTTCTTTCATAGTAGTTTCTTGCATTCTTTCACTTGCAGTTTCATTTCTAGATTAATGGCATTCTAGTTTCCTTTCATAGCTTAATAGTAGATGCATTGTTCTTACATTAGTAGCTTGCATTTTCATTCTAGTTTAAATATCATTCATAGTTTGATAGTCCATTTCATCTCTCATTTTCTAAGTTTTGAGAGCCAAGCATGCAAGTCTATGCATCTTGCTCACCTTCTTTGCAGTGAATCTTCCATTTTGGAGTATTCAATTCACTGATTTATCTATGTCCAAATCTGATGGATATCCATGAGAATCATACTCGCTTAAACTAGGAAGCAATAAGCCAGTTTCTAGGGTTTTATGATAGTGCTTTGAATCTTATATTTTCACTAACCCTTTGGATATAATGGTTTATTAAAGTGTTTGGTTATAGATATTGATCACACATTTTACCACACACAAGTATAAAGTTATTGTAGATCCAATGGGTGTATGAGGCAGAAGCACCCTATGATCTTCATGCCTCCATGATGCAATATTGAGTTTTGAGTCTAAATTTGATGTTTGAAGGTTGTAATAAGGTTTAAAAGACCATTTTGATCTTGTTTGTAGTAGTATTAAATCTTAGAGTGTCTCTTGGGTTCAATTTTCTAAAAGTTGCAAAACTTGTCAATGGTGCCATAAGGATGCCAATGGTTTGCATATAAAATTAATGGTTTCTCTTCTTTTTAATGTTGGAATCCCTTAGAAATTGGTAGTTTTCAAGTTTAAAAAGTAAACTTTATGATTTGAAAGGTTGTAGTCATGTTGGATGATATTTAGGGGAAATATGACAATGTCCTAGGTGGATTACTTGTGTTCTTTTGTTCTTGGAGCAGTAATACCAATCCATTTTAGAGTCATTTGTTCCAAAGAACCCTTACCTAAGTTCCATATATGTTGTAAAAAATCAAAAGGGGTATTAAAAAGGGTGATTACATTTTGGGTTTGCGTTTTCTATAAGAATTTATGACCAAAACATTGAGTTTACTGATCTAAAGAAGTCACGTGGGTTAGCAAATCAACCTTTGGTGTTTGTAGGCTTTAAGGAAAAGTGACTTGTGAAAGGGAGTTTGAGGTTAACGAAGGGTGAAAAATTATTTCTTTTTGGATACAATTTTTGTGGTGATTCCTTGTCCCATTGAAGTGTTTAAATGCTAAAGTGAATGCCTTGAGAGTGAGTTCATGGTATGATCATTTGTATTGAGTTTATGGGAAGGGCATTGAGGCCATTGAAGTGAAATACGTCTACAAGTTGTTGGTGGTGAACGTAACCTCTACATTAGTGTATCTTGACTTAATATAATTGCTTCTAGAGACTTGAGTTTAAATGGAGACTGCCAGTTCTCAAACATGCCCCAGTTGGTACAGGAGCCCCTATGGGTCATTTGTGACCTATTGATGTTTTTTCATAAGTTTTTTGTTGATTCATGTTTTGATGTTCTTTGAAGATGTAATAAGGTACAAAGGACCATTTCTAGTTATTTCAAATCAATTTACTTGGTGTGCCTATGAAATGGTGTCATTAGATTGAAGTATAAGGCTACAAGTTAAGGCATTGTTTTAAATGTTCCCTGCTACTCCAAAAAGTCAAGAGTAAAGTTTCTCATTGAGTCTATGGTTGTGATCATGAATTCAAGCATGAAGTAGTCCTTGTTGCATGGAAACCTATGAGGTTCCAAGTAGGATACAAAATCATGTAGATGGACCAAATATTTCTTGAGTAAAGGAGATACTAGTTTATTAAAGCATTTGTATGATCTCATTTGCAATCAGTTGCTACTTGTTGAGAAGCTTTGCAATTGCTTCAGTGATTGTGGGGTCTAACATAAAAAAAATGGTTTGAAGACCTTAATTTGAGCATTAACATGACATATGAATTCAAATATTTATAATTACTGCTTAGAGGCATGAAGACAACATTTTTTGCACTTTGCACTTTTGCACTTTATTACATCATGAATGGTACTATATAAAATTTATTTAAGTAATGATATAAAAATCATTTATGTAATGATACGAAATTCAATATGTATTTATAATCAAATGGTACACATTAGGATATATAGAATTTGGCCTCTCAATATTTTCAAATCATCCCCATGGCCACTTTTATATACAAAATTTGGCATCTAATATGCACATGATAGCTCATTACCTTTTATATATACAAAATTTGGCATCTAAATATGTGCATTACAAATTGTTACCATTTTTATATACAAAATTTGGCCTCCAAATATGTACATATAGAACCTCATGGACAATATATATACAAAAAGTGAAGTTACAATGTTTCGCAAAACCTATATACAAAATTGTCAAAATTATTCTACCATTTTATAGAGTCGTTCTTCTAGATGACCCAAAATTAATCAAGTGAACCTTCTGGATCAACTCTAACCCTTATTGTGTCAAGTATTTCCTTGTGGTCAGATTCATGAACTTTCTACAAATTCTTGTTAAGAGGTCTACCATGATACTTAATCAATTAAATATTTGTTGCAACAACAAGGTTAGAGTAATGAAGAATATGTCTATGTGTCTTAAAGTCCTTGAATAAGTAGGCATTAGAATGTTTGACAGGGTACCTACATTTTATAAAAGGATAATTTAATACCAAAATCAATGTAAAGTGTAATAAAATGAATTAAAGAGGTCTCAATATGGCACAAAAATGGTACGTTCTAAGCCACAGAGAGAGAGAGAGAGAGAGAGAGAGAGAGAGAGAGAGAGAGAGAGAGATGCATATATAGAAATATAAACATATATCTATATATATATATATACACACACACACACATATTATATATGTAAGTATATATATTTGTGTAGTGTACACTAAGTTTACAAGCATACACGAACATTGTATTTCTTCATAACCCGTGTGGGTTCTGTAGAACTAAAACTTGTGCTTTTAGTTCTACATAACCCGCACATGTTATGTAGGACTTGTGAAAATAATTTGTCTTACAAACCCATGCAGGTTATTTAGTACTAAGGAACCCATACGTGTTATGGTTAGATAAGAGGGATGGACAATGACCCGAAGGCTTGGAAGTCCTTTTCCTCCATTTCTCTCCCTTTACACATCTTTTGATCTTCTAAGATGATTTCTCAAATTTATCATCATCAGTTTTACACATCATCAAGTAGATATCTATAAAAGTACCACCATAATCTCACACTTCTCAACTTTCTAACCATATAATGTTTTCTATTTTTGGACAACATTAGCATACTAAACTTTAATTTTCTTTACGAGTGTCTTCACAGTCCTCAAAGACATATGTCTACCATATTCTTAATCAATTTTGATATACCAGACCAAATTCAAAAAAAAATACATATTATTATTCTACACTTGATTCTATACACTTAAATTTTTTTTTGCATTTTCAATTATTTTGCTGCGACTAGTGCATGAACATGCACCTGATTTTCACGATACATCCACTTCAAAAAATCATAAAAAAAAAATACTCAACAAAAAATTACAAAAAATGCACAACTCCTAGATCTCACTCTTACCTATCATTCTACCAAAAGGTTTTACAAAATACTAAATCTAACTATATCTTTTGTGAAGTGCACGAAATCAGTTATAATCTATTTTTCTAAAAAGTCTAGAATAATTTTCCATGTGCAGGGGGTTTGACCCTCTTAATCTTATCCATTTTTAAAACACATTAGTATTTTAGAAACTAGATTAGGAGTAATACAATTATTATTCTTTGCACAACTCCTAATTTTGAGTGCATGCCCCCGATTTTCTCTTCAAAGTTTAGGTTTACCTAATTTTAGAAAAAAGTGACCATTTATACCCCCTTTTTATTCACCATCTTGGTTTACTTACCCTTTGATCATTTAAAATCATAACTAGGTTGGACATGATAGGGATAAACATTATTTACACTTTGTCGGCCACCTAAAGAATTTACATCAAATGCGGTCCACCCTAGGAGTTCAAGGGGACTCAAATACATCATGGCACACCTCTAATAAATGATTTCATCTAAGTACAAGCATAAAAAAAACCCCAAGGTTAGAGCGAAATGAAATGAGTAGTAAAGCATTGTAGCACTTTAACCACTTAGCCCAAAAACCCTTTCTAATGTACATAATGCCATGAAAAGAATAAAACACCACAGTAGGACCTATTTCAACCTCGTAACTCTTAATCCAAAGAATATTCTGACCAATAAGTCATAAATCAATTCACCACAATCAATTGAGTCGGCCAAAGAGAAACACAAACAATAATATATTACTCAGAACAACACAAATTCACTTGCAGAGAAAACCAACATAATATACTTGAACTAGAACACTAAATAGATGTTATAAACATGTCCACCAAATCACACAACATAGTTTACCAATTTGGAGAAATGTGGAGAATTCTCCAAACCTATCTTGACTATTTCTAATTGTCAGCCTTACTATTAGCAAATAGAAAAAAATAACTTCTACCTCTGAAATTCTATGGACCTGAAAAATAGGATAGTACAACATTCAAAGACTATACATCACAACAGAAAAACTGCAAGCCACCAAAATCTTATGCGGGGGAATGTAGAACATTCTCCAATAAGGATGTCAAACAGTCTTTCCTACATATTCCACCATTCTGTACTTCCATCTTTTGAATACACCACATAATAACTTGCTATGACCATGAGAAGCAAAAAGAACATATGAACATATAATAGAATACTTCAAATACTCTTTCATTCATATTACTGTAGATACACTTTCCTTCATATTAGACTTTAAATACGCTTTCATGCATATCTCAACATTCATACACCAGACAACACAAATCTCCATTAGATACAATAATGAACACAACCCTCATACTTTTTTTCATTAGGTGTACAAGTGAGCTCATATACTTCTTTATCAGGTTGAGATCAATGCAGACATCATGTTGACATCAATAACACTGAATGTACATAATGCTAATTACAAAGCTTTTGGATGAGAATGTCAAAGTGACATCATCCTTGGTTTTAGCTATTGTTGACGTATTTTGGGCTGCCATAGCGACAATTCAACTACAATCTCAACCTCCCTACTCATATGATTAAGGTTGGGAGGAAAATGATATGTTGGTGGATGATATGTGAGGCAATTTCCACTTCTAGAGATGTAGATTAGAGTGTGTATGTCTATGTTCTCCAATGCCTGTCTTTAAATTTTGTGCCCCTCTATAGGACCCAAGTTAGTTTGTTAGTACATGGAGAGAGAGTGTCATATATCATAAAATTCCTCTATTTTTTATTATGTTCTATTTTTTATATATTGAATTTTAACATTTGGGAATGATGCAAAGTGTTGGAGGCATTTAGGCCTTCTCCCATATTGACTCAAATTTTTCTAATTTTTTTCTTCATGTGCTCTTCTTCATATTTACTTGACCTTGACCTTGATGAATACCCTTTTACAATCATATATCAAAAAATGTTTTACACTTATGGATTTTGATGTCAAATAATTGAATCCCCCAGTCTCTTCTTGTTTGTCTTGATGTGGATGTCATGTGTCACCTATTGTGGGGTGATATTCCATACAAATATCTTGTTATGTTGACATGCCATAATGTTTCTCTTCTCCTTAGAATATATCATGTTCCCCTCTAAGTAATATGTTCCATTCTAAGGGGGGCTATTATATCTTACAATCTTTATACATAATAGGTTTTTCTAATTTTTTTTTTTTTTTATAATATATTTTTTTGTCTTTGTGGGGGCCAATCCACCTATCAAATCTTTATTCCCAACATATCATTTTCCCTATCATACACCATCTAGCTCTGCTACCCATATCAACATTGTCAAAATCTCTCATCCTATTGTATGACTATCTAGCTTTTGCTACTTGTACCAACATAATCAAAGTCACCCTATCATACAACTATCTAGCCTTTTCTACCCATACCAAGATAATCAAAATTTCCCTATCATATTTCTATCTAGAATAATACAATTTTCTAACCATACTGGCATATCATCAGTGATAAATATCTTATCATTATCTCTCTCTTTTATCGAGCATTCTTTTCTACAACTTGAATGATGGATTCAATATCACAATAATTTAGGGATTTTCCTTGTGGGTAGCTCCATGTGCACAAAATATCCTTAGTTAAGTGCTCTCTACTTTGGCTCGCATATTTAATTATGATACATGCTCCCTAAAGTGGGGGGAAAATGTGGTGTTGTAAATTGCACCCCATGTAATTCCTCATTACATGATGCCTCTACCTTTGCTAAAAATTGCAATTCCATGTAAGCATCCATGTCCCTCAATGCATTTTGTCACAAGTTCATGTCCTAATTGTTTACCATGCACGATGTGTTTGGATCAGGATGTGTGCACATCGTAGAGATGTCGTCACAACACATACTCATCCCATAAATCTGTAGATGTGCAAGTGGTTGTTGTGATATTAAAATTGCTATCTCTATAGTGTAATGCCTATTCCCATTTCCCACCAATATTGATAATTTTTACCTACTTAAAACATCACAATTTTCTCTCATTTTAGTCGCTTCTTGCATTTTGGTCTATCCTCTTAGTGATTCTTGGCTTGTGGAGATCTCCTTCATAATCTTGGTATTTTTCACAACTTTTTGGTAGTCTTACATCACATCTCTACCACCTTTTGTCTCTCATTGGATCTACCTCACCTTTCATCTCATCCAACTCCAGCTTTGTGGCTTTGAAGGGGATTTCACTCATTGCATTTTTTTTAATAATATCATAGTTTCTTAATCGTATTCTTGTCATTTTTTTAAAGAAAAAGTGGCCGAGCCACTATATATATTATTATTATAATAAACTATTATAATTATTCATGTCATTTTACTGATTATGATTTTATCATTTATCACCTATTGGTTATATATATATATATATATATATATATATATATATATATATGGTGGTATGTGGAGGTTGAAACACTAAAACCAAGACTTGACTGAGGAAGGTCTCCAAATAGAGCCAACTTTTTTCCTTCTTGTTTGTGTGTAGGTTTTTAAGGAGGAAGGAGCAAGAGATCTTGGGATTCTTCTACCTCTTGTTTATGATCTTTCTTCTTCTCTTATTTACCTTGTAATAGTAATTTTTGTAGGTTAGTTGTACTTTATATTTCTTATTCTTAGACTAGATTTATTTACTTTCTATTTATTTAATTTCTATATTATACTTTTCCTATTTCAATTTTTGTACCCTATTCATGTTAGATCTACGTTCATCGCACTATCATCTTGTATTTGTGATGTAGTCCTAGACACACACTAGCAAGTTGAACAATTACTCTTCATAGTTTTCTTTCCTGTTTGGGGTAGTCAAAATATTTATACATGTTAGCATAGTTAAATTATTTCAGTTTCTTTAATTTACCTTGCATTCCATTTAAGGTTAAAGTTCTAGTTAATCAATTGATCTTCTTGATCACCCTAGCTCACCAGAGAGCTAGTTTAGTGAGGTGGTGCAAGGACCGATTTGTCCCTTGAGATTTTATCAATCTCAAGAGTGGAGAATTCATTTCTCAACATATATGAAGTGTTGTAGAAGAAGCATCTAAATAATGCTAATAGTCCATTCCTCTTTAAAGATCTATTCTCTTACTCTACTGAATCCACACAATTCATCTGATTCCTAATAAATTTTCCATATTTCAAAACTTTCCATTATATCTCATACTTGCATTTCACAAATGATTTATTCTTCCTTATGTAACCTTCACAACAACCCAAAACATCAACTAGTTCGACAATGATAGATCAATCATCAAGTTCTAGTGCTAAAGACCATCATTACTGAATTGGTAAACATTGTGCAGAATGGACCAACTGTATCAACATAATAAATACTATGCAATAGAGCACCAACACATTTGAAACTCATGTCATAATTCCAATACATTGTCCTCAATTTTTCATCCCAAAATTGCAAGGCCATACCAATCATTGTAGTAGAATGGAAAGCATTCTAGTGAGCTAATTGGAAATCCTTTATTTTGACAAATTGTGATCTGGAATTTAAGCCTTTATACCTTTTGTTGTGGAAGATATCATGACTTGCATATTTGACACAGATCTCATGACACACAAATTAACCAAAATCCTAAGCCACACAACCACATGATGTAATGTGGTGAAATGTTGAGAAAAATGCTACCTTGCAACTATACAAAGATGTACTATTTCAATACTTGGACACATCCTTCAATTGTACATTCAAGAGTTACAGCACAAATTGCAATTATTTTTAAATTAAATTGTGTTAGAGATACTTTTCATTAGCATTTTAGATTGAACACCTTGTGATCCATCAAGCTCAAGAAGATTTTTATTTCCTTGAGCTTTCTATGATCAATTTAATGATGGATCATGAAGTATGATCCAAAAAGTTGATGAAAACAAAATCTCTAACACAATCTAATCTAGAAACAATTGCAATACTTTAAAAATGTCATGTTCTCAATCAAAAACTTAGCAAACTAGCTTTGCAACTTAAAGATAATATTGGAAGATAGCAAACAAGCATGCAATACATCTGAAATGATATGAACAAAATTATAAAGACTGACATTTCGACACTAAAAGCCACATTAATCAAATCTGCTATTTTAGGGAGTCGGTCAACAAGTCAATGGTCGATTACATAAGTCGACAAGATATCAATAAAGTCGCTATTAAATAGAAAGATCATAAAACAATTACGACCATATCTATCGAAAAGATAAATCATACCTCTGTACAAAGTCGAGTGAAACTTCAACCATATGTCGAGTGTCCTAAAGACATCACAACAAGAAATGTCCCATCAAATATAAGTAACAATAAACTGTCATGTCAAGATAATGATTCAATAGATTTCTCGACCAACTGTCGAGACATATAGTAAAACATTAATACTAGCCTCAATTACAAACTTCCATCTCATAAAAAGAAAGGAAAACGTCAGAGTCAAGAAATACCACCATGACGAATATAGATGTGTGTAGCACTATAAGGTAATGTCCTTCATGAAAAAAAAACTTCAGAAACCTGTTCACAAAAGTTAGCTAGGGCGAGAATATTGTAGGAGTGTGTTTCCACAGTACCACGAAGCTGTAACACTTCCCCGAAATCTTTCCTGACATGAAAGATACCCAGCCCAACTAGAGATAGTCTAACGAAGTAAAACTGCCTGAAGTAATGGAATTAGTGTGCCAAATATTTCTATACTCTAAAATACAAATAAAGGTCACATTAATACATATTCTTAATTAAGAAAATGGAATGCCA
>MU226858.1:813902-833336 GCA_018584345.1 Thuja plicata | reverse complement strand
ACCAAAACATGGACCCTCTTGTTTCCAACAGAGTTCTCATTTGGTAAGAACCCAAATTACAATGCAAGTGTGGATAGACATCTCGACTATAAGAAACAAAGTTACAAACTAAAAGGCAATCTTGCTAGTAACAGTAGCCCCTTCCATATTATTGAACACCTATAGACAATGTTGGAAAGCACTATCCTCTTGATCATTTTGAAATGAAATGATCTGTAGAATTATAAAGCAGATCCTAACTTTCTTACAAGTCAATTGTAACAACACTGAGATTTAAACCCAACGGCTAAAAGATGAAAACATTGCACACAGCGCTGGAGATAACACCACTGCTAAAAGAGGCAAAACATGGAACACAATCGACCATGAAAGTCAGTCAGCGGTAATAGGCCAACATCACCACGCACTGCAGAGTATGCAGACCCAACCAATAACAGCGCTGTCAAGAACACCACTCCAGCGGGTCACCCCAACGGCAAGATTTTCAATAAAGGCTCATGCAAATACCGTCAAAGTGGAAAAAAAACATAAGCACACGAGCAATCTGGAGCTATATGGTCACTGAATAGGGGAAGCCGTGGAATGGCATTAGAAGTCAACATTGTTGAAGGAATCCACCTTGGATGAAGAACCCGCGTGAAAAAACTTATGACAAGACAATGGAAGCAAGAAAGCAGTTGTACAACGACACTATAACAGCAGCCTATGTTTGAACAATGAAACCGAGTTGCCTGTTCAATCAACTAAACTAACAAGGAAAGAAGACGGCACAACTAGGAGTCATTCTAAAGAAAAGAATTGTAAGGAAGACCGGCTCAATTAACAAGGAAAATATATGGCAGTAGACAGAGAAGAATGGTGTGTAAGAAGGGAAAATATCCAATGCTTTTCTCGTGTGCTTATGTTTGAACAATGAAACCGAGTTGCCTGTTCAATCAGCTAAACTAACAAGGAAAGAAGACGGCACAACTAGGAGTTGTTCTAAAGAAAAGAATGTCAAGGAAGACCAGCTCAATTAACAAGGAAAATATACGGCAGTAGATAGAGAAGATGACGTGCAAGAAGGGAAAATATCCATTGCTCTTACTGTCTACATTAACCAGTCTGAATATTTATATACATCTTCTATCATTTATGGGAATATTTATTGCTAACAACAGATTTGACAGAGTATACAGCATTTCAACACCATCATACAGTAATCATTCAAGATTTCCTACTTACAATACTACTGCGTAGGAGAAATACCTGGAATACACGATGGTGTTCTGCTTTCACTAGCTACCACAGCCGCTCACAGTCTGTGCCCACTCCACTGCTCAGGTACCTCCTCCTTTCTTTTCCCAAAAAAGAAGATTTAATTTCTACTAAAAAAAAACTCCCCACTAACTGCCCACCCATCTCCAAGAAGAAGGAGCGTCGATCTGTCTTCTGACAAGCTTCAACCTCAGACCTCAGAAAAGAAGTTCCAGCGAATTTTTATGCAGGCAACAAAAGACTTCACTATAATCAAACCTTCAAAAAGCAAATCACTCCAGGGCTCTTCACAGGCCGATTCCCGCCAGACGCCGCAAAACCTTTTGTTTCAGAATTCAACTATGGCATAGTGAGCTCTCATACTCCTCAGCTGGGCGTTCCACCATTTTTTTTTCCCTTGAATTTAACAGAAGATGCGCTGAATTTCTCCAATTTTTGAACTTCGTGGATGAGTTGAGCACTCATTCTTTAACATAATTTCACTTTTTCTTGTCCTCATTTTCTCCCGAATTGCACAAGAAGACAAAGGCCAAAAGAAAAGAGAAGCAACCAAGATTACATAGATTTGGAGTTTTGTACTCGAGATTCTTGCCTAACTGAACTCAGTTTCCCACCTCCGCTAAACACGAAAATCTTCATGACCACAAATAAATTACTTCCTAATAATTAGCAACCACTCTCTATGTTAAAAATTAAAGTTTCCGCTAAATTATCGGTAAAGAAGAAAGTGGGTTGTGACAAAAATAATGCATAATAGATCCTCTTTTAAGCTCTTTGTTTTAGACATTCTTTTCTTATTACTAGGTGATTTCAAATGAATGAACGATATCTTTAACAACAACAAAGCTCACAAATCAATTAAAAGAAGTGTTACAACGGTTATCAACTTGTAAAGTATTAGACAAGGTGAGAATTGTGAATTCTAATTTAAAGAAGGGTTTAGATTCACAATTAGAGATCTAGCCTAGGTTAGGTTTGCACCTCTGAACTTGAGCTAGAGTGATGAAAAATATATTCAACGATGAAGATTTTATTCTAAAAGTTTGTGATACAAATCTAAAGATTGATGTTGCAAATATAAAAAAATAAACTATACAAATCAGAAAATCAATATAAAAAGATTAAAATGTATAATAGTACAAACCAAATTTATACAATAACACTATATACAAATTAATTATTACATGTAAAATATTATTTAAAACATCTCCAAATATTAAAAACACATAAATATATAACTTTCATGAGTACAAACCTAAAACTCGAGGAAAAAACAATTGTTAGGAAAATGTACTTTTCTCCATAATTCAAATAACTCCATTACGAAACGTCATATTGCCCGGAAACTATTTGTATAATAACATTTAAATTTAATTAAATTTCAAGCTCATAAATAAATAAATAAACGACGACGACTTATAACGGGCGGAGAAAATAAGAGCTTAGGAATAGTGAGGGACGTTGAAATTTGACGCAGTCATAAGACAAGACAAAATATCAAAGACTTAATTAATGTCATTTTTCTATAGTTTTCATTTGAGTCGGCCACTTCCACAATTTAACACTTGTTTAATTTACTACACCGATTCCCGGGCCCTCATTGAAGCCACCATGGATATATAAATGGCATCCATTTTTCATGACTTTGAGAGTCAAGTTCATGACCAACACTAGTGGTAGTGATCTTTTGTATGTTTATGTTTGATATATTCAATGCTTGTGATCCTCTCTTCTGGTTCCAATGATCATGTGACCTAGGAAACTTTGGCTCCGTTTGTTTGCTGGAAGATGGCTGGAATTTGAAAACAGGAAGATGTATTTTTTGTACGGCCAAATTCTCATTTTGGTCCAAAATGAGAATTTGGCAAATTCCACCTTTTTTTTGGAATTTGCCAAATTCTCATTTTGGTCCAAAATGAGAATTTGGCCGTACAAAAATACATCTTCCTGTTTTCATCTTCCAGCCATCTTCCAGCAAACAAACGGGGCCTTTTAGAAGTTGTTATAATAACATTTTATTTTTGAACTATTTTCATATGTAATATTTTGATTTGTAATAGGATAGTTATTGATAATTGATGTGTTTGGACCTTACGTAATGAAGATATTAAGAGGTATTATTATGTCATCTATATTTGATTTTTGATGATTGTATATGATTTATATATGTTTGAGATGAAAATAATTTATTAGTCAATTTATAATAATATTTGACATTTAATTTTCCAGTACATGTATTGTATATGACATTTAATATGTGTACGCCATCAACTAATGCATTATTTAACTCTTCTTATTTGTGTGAGGTTCATCTCTTGCAATACAGAATATCATGGGGGAGGATGTTACATCATAAGTATAAAACCAAATATAGATGTTTTCAACCCATGCTTAGATGATTTGTTTTGTGCATCTATTTGATATTTATTATGTTATCTATGTCACCTAATTGTTGTAATCACATAAAAATGGTCAAGGCATAATCAAGGGACCAAAATCATATCAAAGTGATCAAAATTAAATCAAGGATCAGAGACATAATTATGTAATTAAGTTCCTTCAATTTAATTACATAATTCATCACTAATTCAATCTCCTAATTAATTAATTACCTTAGCCATTTAATCAAATTCAAAGTCAAAAATCCCCATGGCTAAAGAAATTAATTAAATTGATTTAATTAAATTTCTCATTAATATTCTCTCAACATGACATAAAGTCAACACATCAACCAATGAGATTGAATCACATGGATCATCAAGGTTTATATCTCAACCATCCATTTAATGGATTCATCTTGACCATTGAATTCAAATTCAAATTTAAATCATTTCCCTCCAAGGAAATTCTATAAAAGCAACCTCAAACAAGGCATTTGGAGATCCATCCATCATTTGCATAGACATAATGCTAGTTTGAATTTGTGCATTTGAGACCTCATTTTAGTAGTAATTCATCATTGTAGATCATTCAACATAGCAATTCACATTTGAATTCATCATGTAGCTGCATAATTCACTAGATTTGGCTTGCATTCTTGCTTAATTGCATAATTCTTAGCCTCAATTTCATCAATATCTTCGTCATGATCATCAAATTTGCATTCAATTTAGGTACATTTTAATGAAATCTTCCATTTCATGAGCTTCATTCACTGATCTAATATGCATAAATCTGAGAACATTAATAATTAGATCATAATCTTCATGACTAGGAAGCAATAAGTCATCTTCAATTGTGTTTTGATGTTATTGAAAATTGATTTCTTATGAGATAACCAATTGAAATAAGGATTTATTAAAGTGTTGTGTTGCAGATACATGTGCACAATATTAACACACATTTTTTGCACCCATCGTGGGGCTCTAAGCCCAAAAATTTATCATATTTTTGACATTTTGTGCTTGCAGGTTGGAGACTCTATTAGGAAAGTTCTTTTTTGGTAGGAAAGTTCATTTTTTGGTCAAAGAGGTTCATTTTCGGTTCAGAGAAGTTCATTTATGGGGCAGGAAAGTTCATTTTCAGGGTATATTAATTCATTTAAGGGAAAACCAATTTTAACCATTATTTCGTATTTGGTTGTCATTTCTTCATTTCCGGTTAAAAAGTTTGTTTCTGGTCAATATACTTTCATTTCTGGTATATACTTTCGTATTTGGTCATTAAACTTTCATTTCCATAATAAAGGTCATATTTGGTTTAAATTGTTTCGTATTTGGTGAATATTAGTTTTTCTTTGGTAAAAAGTTTGTCTTTGGTTAGCAAAAGTTTGTTTTTGGGGTATGTGTTTATCTTGTAGGTTGCCTATTGGAATCAACTAAACTTTGTGTTTTATGTTGTTAAATTTGATTTGATTTCATAGGAACCTAGCTAATTTGGTTAGTACCCAAAGGAATTTTTACTTGTGTTAGGGGATTATGCTCTCACTTCTTTGGAGGTGATCAGAAACATGGAAACATATTTGAATCATGTTGGCTTGGGAACCTCCATAGGTACTCTTGATTTCATCCTAAAAGGTGACGTTGTAAGAGAAAAATGAATGTGTGCTTGATGTGTTTGGAATCTTAAGTGTGGTAGGATATTATTCTCTCACTTCTTTGAGGTGATCAGAAACTCTGACCCATAGTTGAGATTCATTTTACATTCCTGTTTCAGTTTAGAGAGCCTATCCTGGTGGGGGAAAGTAATCACCCCATGAGAGACTCAATGTGGACACAGGATAAAGCCAAGCCATTCCATCCACTATATATAAATGTTATCATGTCAAAACCATAGTAGACAAATGCAGTTGGGATCACTCCTCTTAGGGATCCCTCTTAGGGATCCCTAGCAGTCTAAATGGGAACCCGATCTAAATCCACAATTTAGTAACCTCCCTTTTATCCTTGGTACTTGTTCCATAGTGCATAAGGGTTGTGTCGCCCCTAGAAGACTTCTACACTCACCATCTGTACACACCTAGCAGTGAGGTGGAGGGTTCTTGGATTCCACTACCTTGAACTTGGGAAAGCCCCAAAAGGGACCCCCTACCCACACACTCCTTGAAGGATCAACTATGTGTAATTATTTCTCAACATCTCTGCTTGGGATTACCTGTTAGATTGACGGGGACATATGCACTAGATCCAAGTATACTTAGCATGGGCCTATAGAATTAGCACTACAACAATATTTCCAAGGTTAGATTTCTTGTTATGTTCTTGTCATGTGTAAAACCCATAAAAATACTTTTTGAAAACATTTTGAGCATAAAATCATTGTTTAAGGATGTTAGAGACAATACAATTGTGTTTTATGTCTGATGTGTGTGTTCCTGATCACTTATGTTGCAAAAAATCACCCTCAAATACACATGAAACATCAAATTCGATCACTGAAACACAGAGAAATCAAACTTTATTTCATGGCCAGTAAAAGTTTGTTTCCTGTCTATAAAAGTTCATTTTCTATTTTGAAAAGCTCATTTCTTGCTTGGAGAAGTTCATTATTGGAGAGTCAGTTTTTGAAATCCTTTTCTAAAAGTTTGTTTGTGGTCCTTGTTGTTTCATTTTTTAAGAGAAAGTTTGTTTTCTGTCTTTAAACTTTCGTTTATGGTAGAAAATTTTATTTTTGGGAAAATCAGAGTCTTGGTTCTGAACTTTCATTTTCAGGATAGAAGGCATTTTCATACAGTCTCTCAGATCAAATCAAATCATTGATACAAGTACCCTTTTTGGTCTTCTTTCAGACTCTATCATCATAGTTGACAAAATTAGATCATCAAACCCTCCTTTCATCAAGGTATATCTGATTGTTTCATGGCTTCATATCATTTCTAGTACAGTTTCTTGTCTTATCAATCCTTTTATCTGATCTTCAGAGGTCATCATTAGGGTACATCTAACCCTCATCCCTATTTATGAATTCAACATCCTTCATCATCATCAAAACCAATCCAATTTCGACAAGATCTTATACACTTTAATCGATTTGAAACCTTTAACATTGGTTACCATCACATCAAACCTTGGGTTATCTGATTTTCATAGTCTCTACTAGATCTCATCATTATCGGTGGAAGGATGATCATAAAAAAAACATCACTTTTGCCTCAAAGACAAGTTGAACCAAGAATAAATTTCAGCGCAAAAGCCTATACATCATCAATCAGCTAGACAAGAGAATCAAAATGATTGAAGCATTCCAAACATGGTAGACCAAGAGAATGAATGAAATAGGTATCTTAATGAAGAGGAAATAACTGATCAACATGTTCAAAAGTGTCAACAAGACAAGGGATTCCAAAAGTTCATGGAGAGAATCCTCAATACTAATAAAGAATATGCTTCATGCATCTATCCTCCATGGGAGTTAAACTTCCTAGATAATTTGATGTTGATAAACTAAAAATGCTAGAAGAAGAGAATCCTCTCACCGTTCTAACTAAAAAACTTCAATCTTTGTAATCAAACTCATTGAAATGAAGAAAGAAAAGGATAAACCCTCAAATAAGTATTCACTTGAACCTATATGTCCTTTTCCATTTTCCAAAGGCATGCATATTCCACCATTTTGATCAAAGATTGACATCCCCTAGCTAATTTGGTCAGTACCCAAAGGAATTTTCACCTGTGTTAGGGGATTATGCTCTCACTTCCTTGGAGGTGATTAGAAACATGGAAAAACATTTGACTCGTGTTGTCTTGTGAACATCCATAGGTACTCTTGATTTCATCCTAAAAGGTGAAGTTGTAAGAGAAAAATGAATGCATGCTTGATTTGTTTGGAATATTAAGTGCGGTAGGATATTATTCTCTCACTTCTTTGAGGTGATCATAAATCCTGACCCATAGCTGAGATTCATAGGTGATCATCTTGTTTCACCTTAGAGAGCCTATCCTGGTGGGGGAAAGGAATCACCCCGTGAGAGACTCAATGTGGACACAGGATAAAGCCAAGCCATTCCATCCACTATATATAAATGTTATCATGTCAAAACCATAGTAGACAAATGCGGTTGGGATCACTCCTCTTAGGGATCCTTAGCAGTCTAAATGGGAACCCAATCTAAATCCACAATTTAGTAACCTCCCTTTCATCCTTGGTACTTGTTCCATAGTGCATAAGGGTTGTGTCGCCCCTAGAAGACTTCTACACTCACCATCTATACACACCTGGCAGTGAGGTGGAGGGTTCTTGGATTCCACTACCTTGAACTTGGGAAAGCCCCAAAAGGGACCCCCTACCCACACACTCCTTGAAGGATCAACTATGTGTAATTATTTCTAAGCATCTCCACTTGGGATTACCTGTTAGATTGACAGGGACATATGCACTAGATCCAAGTATACTTAGCATGGGCCTATAGAATTAGCACTGCAACAATATTTCCAAGGTTAGATTTCTTGTTATGTTCTTGTCATGTGTAAAACCCGTAAAAATACTTTTTGAAAACATTTTGAGCATAAACTCATTGTTTAAGGATGTTAGAGACAATACAATTATGTTTTATGTCTGATGTGTGTGTTCCTGATCACTTATGTTGCAAAAAATCACCCTCAAATACACATGAAACATCAAATTCAATCACTAAAATACAGAGAAATCAAACTTTATTTCATGGCCAGTAAAAGTTTGTTTCCTGTCTATAAAAGTTCATTTCTTGCTTGGAGAAGTTCATTATTGGAGAGTCAATTTTTGAAATCCTTTTCTAAAAGTTTGTTTGTGGTCCTTGTTGTTTCATTTTTGAAGTGAAAGTTTGTTTGATGTCTTTAAACTTTCATTTCTGGTAGAAACTTTCATTTCTAAGAAAATTAGAGTCTTGGTTCTGAACTTTCATTTTCAAGATAGAGGGCATTTTTGTATAGTCTCTAACAAATCAAATCATTGATACAAGTACCCTTTTTGGTCTTCTTTCAGACTCTATCATCATAGTTCACAAAATTATATCATCAAACCCTGCTTTCATCAAGTTATATCTGATTGTTTTGTGGCTTCATATCATTTCTAGTATAGTTTCTTGTCTTATCAATCCTTTTATCTAATCTCTAGAGGTCATCATCAAGGTACATCTAACCCTCATCCATATTTTTGAATTCAACATCATTCATCATCATCAAAACCAATCCAATTTTAACAAGATCTTGTACACTTTAATCAATTTGAAAATTTTAACATTGGTTACCATCACATTAAACCTTGGGTTATCTGATTTTCATAGTCTCTACTAGATCTCATCATTATCAGTGGAAACAAGATATTAAAAAAAACATCACTTTTGCCTCAAAGACAAGTTGAACTAAGAAAAAATTTCAATGCAAGAGACTATACATCATCAATCACCTAGACAAGAGAATCAAAATGATCAAAGCATTCCAAACATGGTAGACAAAGAGAATGAATGAAATAGGTATCTTAATGATGATAATAATGATAATCATAATAATCATGACGTATTAGATAATGAATAGGAAATAACTGATCAACATGTTCAAAAGTGCCAACAAGACAAGGGATTCCAAAAGGTCATGGAGAGAATCCTCAATGTTGATAAAGAAAGATACTTCATGCATCTAGCCTCCACGGGAGTTAAACTTCCTAAAGAATTTGATGTTGATCAACTAAAAATTCTAGAAGAAGAGAATCCTCTTACCGTTCTAACTAAACAACTTAAATCTTTGCAATCTAAACTCATGGAAATGAAGAAAGAAAAGGATAAACCCTCAAAGAGGTATTCACTTGAATCTATATATCCTTTTCCATTTTCCAAATACTTGCATATGCCACCATTTCCATCAAAGATTGACATTCCCAAATATGATAAATACACCAAAGATAGTGATCCTCAAGATCATGTAAGATATTTTTGCATTCTTAGCATGGAGTTCATGCACGATCAAACCTATTTAATGAGGCTATTTACTATAATTATAGGTGGTTCATCCATGGAGTGGTTATCCAAGCTACCTCCTAGTATGAAATTATTCAAATATGTAATCAAGAAATTCATCTAACAATATTCTTATAACATTAAACATGTTGTCACCATGTTGGATCTTTGTAACACCAGAAGGCGATGTGGAGAATCCTTTGTCATCTTTCTTCAAAGATAGACAAAGATATTTGCAAGGTATCCTAGAAAAATCCCCGAAAATGAGAAAATGGACATCTTCATCAACAATTTGATTTTGGAAATAAATATTTCCCTTCAACTGAAAATTGAAACCACCTTTGACCAATTGGTCGATAGTGCTATCAAAATTGAAGATTTTTTGGTGAGAAAGGGGGAAATCATACTCTACAAAGAAACCAAGTTCTCTAATAATCCTAATCACAAAAGCAATGACAATTCTCAATTTTTGAATAAGAACAAGAACATAGTAAATGACAGAGTAGTGAAAGCATCCAACATCAAACCAAAACAATTGTTTTTTAATCTTTCAAGTAGCATCCAAGTTGATAAATATCCTAATACTACATCTGTATTCAAAGGAAATCATGATTCACACAAGGACAAAGAACCTTGGTTATCAACTCCTAAAAGATAGTTCACTCCTCTTGGAGAACCACTTGACACATCATTAAAGACTCTTATCATACATAAGATCATCACTTTATCAGAAGCAAGACCATGAGAACCCCAAATCAAACCTAAATGGTGGAATGCCAATCACTACTATGAGTATCATCAAAACAAAGGTTCCAAGACCAATGAATGTATGAAAATCAAACACGTGAGCCAATACTTAATTAATAATGAAACAATCATGGTTGACGAACATAAAAATAATAATGATCACACAAATTTTAAGCATCCATTTAAAAAGTATGAGAAATGAGGAATATCTAACTCCAGGATGCTAATGTCAATTACACCTCTTCTTATTATAATATGATCAATATGATAGATTCATTTGAGTAGGTCGTCAATGTCATCATCATCAAAGATAAAAAGGAGTCTGAATCTTCTAATGCTATAACAAGAAGCCAATCAAAGATTACCCTTAAAGGTGTCTCATACAAGCAACCAATATCATCAAAACCTACTACATCCAAGAATCTCACATCATCCTCCTCATCAAATTATAGCTTGGTGGATCAAATTCAACGCACTCATGCTCAAATCTCAATATTAGAATTTCTTAATATCTCTCCTTCACATAAAGAGATTCTTGAAATAACTTTATTATAAATAACTGTCCCAAAGGATCTAGAGGCTAGTCAATTTCAAGCCATGTTTGGTCATCTAAAAACACCACATTATCTCTTTTTTTTCAAAAGAAGATGAAAAGTCGCTTAACCATCCACATAATGAACCACTACATATAGAGGTCCTAATTCATAAGAATTGTGTCAAACACATCTTGATAGATGGAGGGGCTGGTTTGAATATATTTACACAAAATCTTGTAATACCCTTGGGATTATCTAAAAGTACTATAGATCCAAGAAGGAAGATAACTATAAAGGTGTACAATGAGAAAGAGAGGTCATCTAAAGGATTAATTGTATTGCCTATCAGAGTGGGACCTATTGAGAAATATGTAATATGTCAAGTTATTGACTTAGCTCTTGCATACAATATACTCTTGGGAATACCATGGATCCATGACATGCAGGCAGTGCCTTTCACTTACCATCAATGCATTAAATTACCATATAATGGAGCTGAGGTAAGTATAGAAACATACACCAGTTATTCTTGCAACAACTTAAGACAAGATAATGATGGCATAGTTGTTAGGAATAACAGTCCACAAGGAAACTAAGAGGGGGGGGTGTGAATTAGTTGTGATATAGATTGTTAAACTTTAAAATTTGTAAACTAAAACTTCAATGCAAATGATAACACAGTAAATTCTAACACAATAACACAATACTTGTTGTTGAGGAAACCCTATTAAAGGTAAAACCCTGGTGGGAATTAGCACCCACAAATAATGTACTAAGAGTATAGTATCCATGTTAAAATATTTAGCGTTGTTAGGAGCTTATTATAACATTACAGTACACAGTCTCTATTAGGAGATAGACCCAGTTAGGAGTCAAGAAAAGTAGTAGGCTCACTACCTAGGAAGACTGCCCAAAGAAGGTTAAATCCACCCTCAAGGATTCACAATCTGAACAAGTGTATATAGGAATATACAATCTAGTGAACTGTCTGATAGAAACTATCTTTGGTTGGTTAGTTCCAATGAAGTATTCTTGTCACAAACTCTGCTCTACATCCAGTATCCAAACAAGCATCGTATATTTCACTTCTCTTTCTTTTCAATCTCTTTCTCTACCACATCTTTCAAAAAGAAAATATCACTCATAAATACCCTATTACAATAATTCATTAGGTTGGCCACTTAAGCTTTCCTAATACACAAATAATTAATTAGGTCAGCCAATTAGGATTTCCCAATATATAAATAATTGTTTAACCCCTTGCTAAGATACACATGGTACCTATAAAAGTAAACATCAAATACAATCCATCAGTTATACTTCTAGATCTGTAATCCATGCTCACAATTCCTATTACACGCTACATGTCTGAAGTCGGCCACCAATTAGGTCTCCTCCAGAATACACGCCACAAATGACATCACCAGAATGCTCACACCAATCAAACACAACCCAATATTTCAAAATATTTCCTCTGTCCTCTAGTAAGCTCTCTTCATTTGAAATATCTTTGCTAGTAAGATATACCCAAAACACAGAGACCTGCTCTGTCAAGCATCACAGTTACAGTCCAGAAACCAGTCTTCACTAAATCAACTATAACATCCTCAATATGTAACATAAATCTAAGCAAACTTAGGAATAAGATCAACACACATCCTTCTTCATATAACCAACTTCTCTTGTTCTGAAACATCTGTACAATGTTTGTAGTCTTCTGCCAGTCAAGTAACCAGTCTGTCTTATTTACAGAAACATATGTTGACATTAGTGACAAAACATGAATATCAACAATGTGAATAGTATACAAATATGATATCATCCAACAATCTCCCCCTTTGGCATTGATGGCAACATATGGGAAAATCCATCATCCCAAAATCAACTCAAAAATACTTTCTCCTCTCAATACAATCTTCTCAATATCTTCAACACAAATCTCCCCAAAACAGTAGGGATTTTCACATAGATTCCTTCCCCCTTTGGTAGAAATGGCAAAGGGTGCCATAACTCATCTATAATCTTTTATAGCTTTTTCAAATCTTCATGTCCAATAGCTGGGTGCAAGATCACCCAAATGTGCTCCAGTGTTCCTTCGATTACTGCCCCTGAGGAGTAGATCCATACATCAAGTCTAGAAAATGATATAGCTTTGAAAGCCACTGGACTGATGCATATCTGCATCAATTAATTATCACAAGGAGGGGCTCTGACCCCAAGCATGCTTCTGAGATACTCAACAGCATCTTTTGGTAAAGGTTTTGTAAATATATCTTCTATATGTTCCTTTGTGCTAATATATTCTTGTTTTATTTCTTTCTCTGCTACCTTCTCCCTCAAGAAATGATACTTAATAGAAATATGTTTATTCTTTGAATGCATTACAAGATTCTTTGACATATTCACTGTGCTGGTGTTATCACAATGGATAAACACTGGTTCTTCAAAAATTATTCCAATGTCCTTCAACATTTGTCTCATCCAAACAACTTGTGTGCAATTTATTGTAGCAACAACATACTCTGATTCAACAGTAGATTGAGCAATATAGTTCTGCTTCTTTCTCAACCAAGAAACCAACCTTTTCTTAAGGAAAAATGCACCACCACTAGTACTCTTTCTGTCATCTACATTACCTGCCCAATCAGCATCAGTGTAAGCCTGTAAAATAAAATCATCTAATTTTTCATACCATAATCCATATTCTATTTTTCCTTTCAATTATTTGAAAATTATTTTCATAGCAGCAAGATGTGTCTCTTTGGGATCTGCTTGATACCTTGCCACAATACCAACTACATTGGTAATATTTGGTCTAGTGTGAGTTAGATATTGTAGATCACCAATCATAGATCTATACTTGTCTAAACTACACTTTGAGTCTCATCATTACTATTCAGTTTATGTCCAGTCGCCATAGGTGTTCCAACAGGTTTGCAATATTCCATTCCAAATTTCTTCAACATTTCCTTAAGATACTTGGTCTAAGATATAAAAATGCCATTCTTACTCTGATTAATTTTCAAACCAAGAAAAAATTTCATTTCACCAATCATTGACATCTCAAATTCATTTTCCATTTCTTTAGAGAACTTCTTACTCATCTTATCATTGCCTTCAAAAATTATATCATCAACAAAAACTTCTATGATTAAGATTCCATCTTCTTCAATTCTTAAATATAAATTACTATTTGCATTACCTTTTCTGAAACCAAGACGAAGTAGATACTTGTCCAGTCTTGCATACCATGCTCTAGGTGCTTGTTTCAGTCCATACAATGCTTTATTCAGCTTACAAACCATGTCTCCATCCTATATCAAAGGAAATCCATTAGGTTTCTCAATGTAAACATCTTCTTCTAGATCACCATTCAAGAATGCTGATTTCACATCCATCTGATATACTTTAAAGTCTTTATGTGCAGCATACGCAAGAAATAATCTCATAGCTTCCAACCTAGCAACATGAGCAAATGTTTCTTCATATTCTATGCCTTCTTTTTGTGAGTAGCCTTTACACACCAATCTAGCCTTGTTTCTTACCACTGTTCCTTCCTCATCCATCTTATTTCTGAAAACCTATTTAGTTCCTATCACATTTTTGTTCTTAGGTCTTGGAACCAATTCCCAAGTATTTTTTTTCTTTATCTGTTAAAGTTATTCTTCCATAGATTTAGTCCAAGATTCATCTCTACATGCTTCATCAGTAGTCTTCGGCTCAACTTGAGAAATCAAACAAATTTCATCTCTAACTCTAGATCTAGTCATCATACCTTTATTTGCATCACCAATAATTTGATCTTTAGAATGGTTCTTCTTAAAATACCTCAGAATCTTTTGAGTCACAGTAAATTCAGCCACTTCATCTTCAATTTCATTTTCAATCATCAAAGGTTCTTCTGGTTCAGCAGTAACCTCTTTCATCTCTGTAATCTGACTACAGTCATACATTCTTTCCTGAATCTAAAAATTTTCATCTATCCTCACATTGGCACTTTCAATTAACTTACTCAATCTCAGATTGAAACATTTATATGCTTTACTCTTAGTAGAATAACCAAGAAAAATTCCTTTATCACTTATAGCATTAAACTTCCCTATCTCATCATCTCTTTTGATATAACATTTACTTCCAAATATTCTAAAATATTTTACAGTAGTTGTATGATCAAACCATAATTCATAAGGAGTCTTACTTGTACCTTCTCTGATCTAAATTCTATTCAAGGTGTACACAGCAGTGCCAACTACTTCTCTCCAATGAACATATGACACATTTCCTTCTAGCAACATAGTCCTTGGAACATCTAATATAGTTTTGTTTCTTCGCTCTTCTATCCCATTATGTTGCAGAGTTCTAGGAGCTGATGTTTGTCTGTATATTCCATGTTATTAACAATAGGTATTAAATAAGCCTAATGTAAACTCTCCACCTCTTTCTGATCTCAAACATTTTATCTTCAAACTAGATTCATTCTCAACTTTTTCTTTAAATAACTTGAATTTATCAAATGCTTCAGATTTCTCTCTCAAATATGTAACCCACATCATTCTAGAAAATTCATCATCAAAAAATATAAAGTACCTTTCAGCATAATATAATCTTGTTCTTGTAGGCTCACATAGATCTGTATGCACCAGATCCAACTTCCCTTTTTCTGAATAATATTTTCTTTTGAAATTGCTTCTAGTCTGCTTCCCCATTACACACTCTCTACACATATTTTTAGATGGCTTTACAATCTTAGGTGTATCTCTTACAACATTAGTCATACTTGCCTTCACAATGTTATCAAAGTTAACATGACAAAATATTTTATGCCACAACCAACTGTCATCAACCTTCATAATAAAACAAGAAGCTTCAGATGTATTCAATTCAAATACATTACCTCTAGATTTAGTACCAGATGCAATCAAATCTCTTGATTTACTTTTGATAGAGAATTTCCCATTAATGAATTTCAATTAATAACCCCTATCCACTAATTGTCCAACACTCAATAGATTATTCTTAAGTCCATCAACAAGTAATACATTGTCAGTATTAGTCTTTCCATCCAGAGAAATAGATCCAAATCCAATGATAAGTTTAGGAGTATTGTCACCAAATATAACAACACCACCATCATATCTTTTCAATTTCACAAATTTATTTTTATCTCTAGTCATATGATGTGAACAACCACTGTCTATAACCCACTCAGATTTCTTTTCAACATGAGATACTAAGGCTTTTTATTCATGTATATATTCATCATCCTTTATAGAAATACATACAATTTCATCATAGTCATCATCATCATCAAAAACACCCTCAATAACATAATAATATTCCTTTTCTTTAGGATACTTTGATTTGTAAAACTTAGGTTTATGCTTAGGAACCCTTGTAGGACATCTATATGAAAAAATGACCAATCTTGTTACATGAAAAACATTTCAAAGGTAATTTTCCTTCAAATTTACCCTTACCTCTCTTCTCTCTTCTAGCGATCAATGCTACCACTTCATCTAGCTTTCTTTCTTCCTCCTGTATCTATTCCCATTCCTCAACATAGTCTCTAAGATCTTATCTTAGGTCACCATAGCTGGTGCTCGCAATTCCTGATAAGGTCTTTTTGTTCTTATGCATGGTTGCCTTGAATGCTGACTCAACTTTAGGTAAAGTATCTCCCAATTTTGCAGCCTCAAAAGTAATTAGTTTTCCAATCAACATCTCTCTAGTGAACTTTAGTGTCAAGGGTATAATCTCCTCTATAGCTTGTACTTTGGTTATATAAGTAGGTTTCAAAGATCTGAGTATCTTTGCAATCACTTCTTCCTCACTGTAAGTACCTCTAGAGTTTCTAATGCCAGTAAACACTTCAGTAATTCTTTGTCCATATGCCCTACCATTCTCATCTTCTCTCATCTTCAATGATTCCATCTTTGTCTTCTAGTTATGTAGCTTTGCCTATTTTTTAAACTTATCTCCTTCATAAGTGCCTCCAATCTTGTCTAGATCTCATGTGCAGAATCTAAGTCTTTTACTTTTGTGAATTCAACTTCAAAAAGTGCGTTGATCAATGATTCCCTTGTGACCATATTACATGAAAATAGTTTCTTTTCATCTTCAGTAACTTTCTTCAATTTTTCCTCAGTCGCTATCTTCTCATTCTTCTTTGTGATAATCTAGTAGTTAATTGCCAAACATAGAAAATGTGTGCTCATCTTGTTCT
The DNA here is from genome assembly GCA_018584345.1 of Thuja plicata. NCBI lineage: Eukaryota > Viridiplantae > Streptophyta > Pinopsida > Cupressales > Cupressaceae > Thuja > Thuja plicata. The sequence goes on along the minus strand of MU226858.1, from coordinate 816,205 downwards.
TCCAACTGTCAAAGTTTTTTGGATCAAATTTTGGACTATCCTTCCTGTAGTAAGACATCTTCAGGATCACCTCAAGCTGTTAATATTTATCTCTAAAGACCAATAGCTCTGATACCAATTTTTAGGAATAACAATCCACAAGACAAGAGGGGGGGTTTGAATCCATTGTGATATAGATTATTAAACTTCAAACTTTGTAAACTATAACTTCAATGAAAATGATAACATAGTAAATGGCAACACAATAAGACGATACTTGTTGTCGAGGAAACCCTATTAAAGTTAAAACCCCATTGGGAATTAGCACCCAAAAATAATGTACTAAGAGTATAGTATCCCTTTTAAAAGATTTATCCCTATTAGGAGCTTATTACAACATTACAGTACACAGTCCCTGTTAGGAGATAGACCCTGTTAGGAGTCAAGAAAAGTAGTAGGCTCACTGCCTAGGCACACTGCCCAAAGAAGGTTAAAGCCTTCCTCAAGGATTCACAATCTGAACATGTGTATATAGGAATATACAATCCAGTGAACTATCTGATAGTAACTGTATTTGCTTGGTCAGTTCCAATAAAGTAATCTTGTCACAAACTCTGCTCTACATCTAGCAGCCAAACAAGCCTCATAGCTTTCACTTCTCTTTCTTTTCAATCTCTTTCTCTACCACAACTTTCCAAAATAAAATATCACTCATATATACCCTATTACAATAATTCATTAGGTCATCCAGTTAATCTTTCCTAATACACAAATAATTAATTAGGTTGACCAATTAGGCTTCCCAATATACAAATAATTGTTTAACCCCTTGCTCAGATACACACGGTACCTATAACAAGTAAACATAAAATACAATTCATTAGTTATACTCCCTGATCTACAATCCACGCTCACAATTCATATTACACGCTACTTGTCTGAAGTTGACCACCAAATAGGTCTCCTCCAGAATACACGCCATAGCTGACGTCACTAGAATGCTCACGCCATTCGAACACAACCCAATATTAAAAAATATTTCTTCTTTCCTCCAATAAGCTTGCTTCATCTAAAATATCTTCGCCAGTAAGATATACCCAAAACACAGAGACCTGCTATGTCAAGCATCATAGTTACAATCTAGAAACTAGTCTTCACTAAATCAACTGTAACATCCTCACTATGTAACATAAAGCCAAGTGACCTTAGGAATAAGGTCAACACACATCCTTCTTCATATAACCAACCTCGCTCATTCTGAAACATATGTACAGTGTCCGTACACTTCTGCCAGTCAAGTAACCAGTCTATCTTCTTTACAGAAAACATATGTTGACATTAGTGACAAAACATGAATATTAGCCACATGAATAGTATCCAAATCTGATATCATCCAACAATAGTTCCACAAAATAGGGAGTCATCTAATGATAAAAAGGCCGAAAGTTTAAGACATGAAATCTTGAGGGATTTTAAAAAGAAGTTGAATCTTAAAGATAATGGAATGGGCCAAGAGTATAAACTTGATCAACTCTCTTCTATGGATACTTTACCTACTTCCCCAAGAACATATGGTAAACCTTCCTCAACAAATACTTTTAGCTCTAAAGCTGTAAAAATACACAATGGAGCATTTGTCAAGGGCACTTCACTAGCATATAGAAATGAAGAGAAACCTGTCCTAAATTGACTATATAAAGGTGAAGAAGAATCATATAATGAAGTCAAATATGTCAACATATCGGCTCAAAAGTATGGGAAAGGCCTACATATCATGCAAAAAATGAGCTACATAGGAAAGGGACCTTTGGGAAAGAACAAAGAGGGCATCGTTGAACCAATACACATGACCTCTATAAATCCAAAAGATAAAATAGGGGTAGGTTATAGAGAAGAAGAGGAGGCTATTCCCTTAATTCAAAATGGTCCAATCTTTGATCAAGAAGATGACGAAGAAGGAGAAGAGGTAGAATATACACCTATATCCTTTGAAATTTTGTTATGCCTATTGTAATCATCTAAAAATGGTCATCTAGACTATTAGCCCCTTTCTAGAATTATTTGCTAAAATCCTCAATTGCTCATTCTTGATAAAATCCTAGCTTTGTCATTTATTCGATTATTTTTGGGCTAACCATTTTATCCTAAGTCTTTATTTATTTAAAAGGAATTCCCCCCCCTTTTATTAAATAAAAACACCCCACTTTTCCTCTTATCCTAAGTTGCACAAATAAAGCAATATTCTTATTTTATAAAAAGGAAAAAGGACCTTTTTGTCTCACATGAGGCTCAAAAGTCAACACTTCACTCTCATTGGAGGAGAC
>MU226858.1:799841-813802 GCA_018584345.1 Thuja plicata | reverse complement strand
CATTTTCATTTTCATTTGATTCTTAAGGACATTTGCACTCTTGCTCTTGTCTCTTTTAGAATCTCCCATTGCATGGTTTATTAGCAAGGTCATAGGCTCAATTAGCTCTAGCTGAGAGCAATACTCAAAATAGCCTTGCACTCCATGCCTAGGGAGCTCTAAATCAATTTCTCAAGGTTTCCAATCCATGGATCCTCTTGGAAGCAATGGTTTAGATAAGTGCACCACTTGAGTGTGTACACCTATAAGGAGAGAACAATAATACTCAAGGAGAAGCTTCCACATTCCAAAAAAAATTCATTCAAGAGCTTTAGAATCAACTAAAAAAGATCAAATCTCATGAGGGAGAAAAGGTTACATTCATGCATGTTTTAGACATGCCAGAGGAACTTAAATAGATTCAAATGAATATGAATGTGATGAAATTTCTGATGCCACTATGTATATTTAAATAGATGTAATCCATAAATATGTGTATCAAATCAAAGAGGGATTGTGCTTGAATGCTAGACCATTCCAATTTGGTTCATATAATATCAACAATGATTGTAGTGAGGATGATCAGATTCTTAACGTTCTAAACAATAATTTGAATAGTAACTTTGCATACCTTGTCTTTTTAGTTGGAAGTATTGATAATAACGCAATCATGAGCCTAGAATAAATTGTAACCAATCCCAATGACTCCTTATCCTTATTACATCCCAAGCTTAGTGAATGCAATTAAAATAAACCTATTGACTTACTCACTTTTCCTAATGACTATGCTATAGCCTTCTACCTGAATGCTATTGAACCCCTAAATTATTCCATTAGTGAACCTAGTATGATAATTACGGTGGAAGATATCAATTTTCTCAGTCAAAAGAAGAAAAAAAAAAAGAGATATGATGGTGAAAACCATGTAGTGGCAGTGTCATATCCTAAAATAGTAACAAAAAAAAACACGTATCTGAAGGTGAAAACCTCTCCGAGGCACCTGAAGATGGGAAACTTGATATACTTCCTGATCACTTCTAGGAAAGGTCATGATTTCTTGTTGAGCTGACACAACCAATCAATTTGGGAAGAACAGAATCTCCGCAACTAGTGCACCTTGCTTGATCCTTATCAGAAGAAGAAAAGTAACAATTTATCCAATTCTTTACAAAAAAATTAACTTTGCATGGTCATATTCTGACAAGCCAGACTAGATCCTGATTTGATAATGCAACACCTATCAATATCCCCTAGGATAAAATCGGTCAAAAAAAAATTGAGAAATATGCACCCTCACGTGGCATTGTTAGTAAAGGACAAATTGGAAAAGATACTTAAGGCTAGTTTTATCAGAGACATAGCTTATGAAAAATGAATATCCAATATCGTTCTTATATCCAAGCCAAAAGAAGTCCATTCAAGAATGCATTGACTTCATAGATCTTAACAGAGCCTGCCCTAAAGATGATTTTCCATAACCCAACATAGACATGATTGTAGAACTCTCAGCGAGATACAAAATATATTCACTTATAGATGGATTTTTTGGCTATAATGAGATAAAGATAGCATCTGAGGATCAAGATAAAACAACCTTTATATGCGCATGGGGTATGTTTTGCTTGAACATTATGCCTTTTGGGCTCAAGAATGTGGGTGCTACATACCAAAGAGCCATGACTACTATCTTTCATGATATGATGCATAAGAACATGGAAGAATATGTAGATGACACACTAGAAAAACCAGTCAGCAACATAAATCATCTAGAAGATTTGGGTAAGATATTTGATAGGATGGAATAATTTAGGCTCAGTATGAATCCAAAGAAATATGTCTTTAGATTCACCTCTTGGAAACTCCTAGGTTACATGGTTTCAAAAAAAGGTATCGAGGTAGATCTTTCTAAGGTGAAAGCTATAATGGAAATGCAACCACCTAAGAACATCATTCAAATGAGAACTTTGTAGGGTAAGATGCAATCAATAAGAAGGTTTATCTCTCAACTGGCGGACAAAGAACAACCATTTACTAAATAATTAAACAAGGGTGTAACATTCAACTGGGATGAAACATGGGAAAATTATTTCAATCAAATCAAAGAATATTTTGCTAATCCACCTATATTGATGTCTCCAATTCAAGGAAAACAATTATTTCTATACATCTCAGCAACTATGACATCATTAGGATCCTTTCTTGCACAACAAGATGAAGCCAGAAAGGAATGATAAATTTATTATATCATCCCAACATTGATATAATATGAGCTCAATTACAATATAAGAGAGAAAGAACACTTGGTAGTGGTATTTTCATCTCAAAAGCTAAGACAATACATGTTTTCACATTCATTTAAACTCAAAGTTAAATTGATCTATTAAAGTATCTTTTGAACAAAGCTACATTGACCAAAATCTTAGCTAAATGGGTGATGATACTGAGCGAATTTGATATTGAATATGTAGATAGGAAGGCTATAAAAGGACAAGTGATTGCTAATCATTTGGATGATGCACCACTACAAGATGACATACCATTAAGTATTGAATTTCTAGATGAGGCTATATTGCATTTGATAGAATATCCATGGAAAATGTACTTTGATGGTTCCTTCACACAACAAGGATCAAGAGATGGCATACTTTTCATCACACCACAAAGTTATGCTATTCCTAAAGAATACAAATTATTATTTCTTTGCACCAATAATACTGTGGAATATGAAACCTTGGTGAATGGGTTGAAAATGGAAATCAAATGGAAAATGGTAGAATTACATGTTCATGGTGATTCACAGCTCATATTCAATCAAATCATTGATGACTATCGAACAAAGGATGAGAATCTAATGCCATACAAAATTATGGTGGATGACTTAAATAATTATTTTGTATATGTAACCTTCCAGCGAATTCTACAAGCAGAAAACAAAGTTACAAATCCAAGAAAAACTAATATGCTATGAGTTCCTGGTGGAAGAGTTATCTTATCTAGCCTATGAATCTCTTGAATCACGCCTAATTTTTCAAATAATAGGCCACGAATCATCCCTCTATAGCCAATTCTATTCCCACCTCAAAGATAAAATCATCCCTAATGAATTTTTCAAGAATGAAAAGAAAAACCCAGTCTATCATGCTTCACATTATCTAATCATTTGTAATGACTTATATAGGCGAGGTCTTGATGGTACTTTACATAGGTGTTTATAATGTGAATATGTTTATGATGCATTATGAGAAGTCCATGAAGGTATATGTGGATCACATTCGAATGATTTCTCTTTAGCCAAGAAACTCTTGCATGTTGGATACTACTGGCCAATCACGGAGAAAGATTCTATTTAGTTCACTAAGCAATGTAAGAAATGCCAGCTTCTAGGAAATCTTATACATGTTCCAACAAGGTAGTTGTTTCCATTTATCACAGTGGCCTTTTCAACAGTGGTCTTTTGACTTGAGTGGTCAAATCTATCCTTCATCTTCTAATAGACACAAATTCATCATCACTACCGCAAAGTACTTTATGAAGTGGGTTGTAGCTATACATTTGATCAAGGCCATGGGAAAGAAAGTGTCCATGTTTATCCTAAATTATATCATTTGCATATATGGTATCCCATCCTCTATAGTGACAAAAAATGGAGGACGATTTAAAAAAAAAGGATATCGATGTATTGTGTGAAAGGTTCCACATCAAAAATAATAATCATAAATCTACTACCTGCAAGGGAGAAAACAAGCTAAAGCGTCTTATAATAACATCCTGAAGATCTTTCATATGATAGTCAACAACTCTGGTAGAGACTGACATTTGCAATTTAATCCAATTCTATGGGCGTATCACACCAGTATTAGAACTCCAAGAAGAGATACTCCATTTGCTCTTGTTTATGGGCCGGAGACTGATCTCCCAATTGAGGTTGAACTACCATAATTGAGAGTACCATTGAGAGGATTTTTTTTATTGATGAGGAATATAAAATTTCACGAGTACAAGATCTATAATTGCTAGATGAGTGCAGGAAAGAGGCATTAGATCATCTCAGAGTATACTATAAAAGGATTTATAGAGGATATAATAATAATGTAAGACATAAATAATTTCAAGTTGGAGATCTCATGTTGAGAGATAATCCAAAGACATAGAAAGATAGAGAACATAAGGGAAAGTTTGAACCCAACTGGATGGGACCTTTCATCATACAAGTCTCATATGGTTCTAGTGCCTATTAGCTATCAACACCTGAAGGAGACTTACTTCCTGATCCGATCAACACCATCCATTTAAAGAAATTCTACACCTGATGTCCTTAGATCAACATTTTTACAACAGAAAGGTGATCCATAAATAATCTAAAAATAGTGGAAAATTGATCTTGAAATAATCCAAAAATAGTGAAAAGTTGATCTTGAGAAAAAAAAAATAGCATAAAATGTTCTTGAAGGAAAAGCAAAAGCATAAGAAAAAGTCCTTAAAAAATCATTATCTTGGTGAAAACCTGGCAAACAGGCGCCTCGATAATACAAAAAAAAAGAAAAATCAAAAGTACAAAAAAATTGAAAAACAAGAAAAAGTGCCTTGGTAAAAAATTGGTAAATAGGTGCCTTGGAAGAAAAAACAACAATAAATCCAAGTGGTGAAAACCTTGAAATCAAGTGCTACTTGTAATTGGTCACTCCATATATCAATGCATCGCTTGACCATCACACTTACATCAACGTTCAACCTCATCGCTTGAGCATATCTATCATAGCTTTTGCACTGCTTGTACATATCAGTTGGTTTTGCAACCTATTACCATGGATTGGAGTCAATCAATGTATTCCTCCTTAGTAAAGTCACACCTAGCTGGGGGCAAGTTCCTCATCATCTCATAGATTTTTCATCTATTTAGTGGAAGTTGTCATTCTAATCAAAACAATACACAATGGTGTTTTTCAACACCACCAACACACAGCGGCGTTTCTCAACACCATCAACTAAACAACAGTGTTTTTTTAACACCACCCATCGGACGAATAGTTGCCTTTAACTGGGGGCAAGTTTCTAGTCATCACATTGAGCTGATATCTATTCATCACTCATCAACTTTTCAATCATAGTCAAACAAATTTTCTATCACCTATCACACATTCTGATCATTTAACAATCAACAATGGTGTTTTTCAACACCACTCACCAGCCAATGGTGTTTCTCAACACCACATACTATGGATGATCTTGTCCTATATTTTTATGGTTATGTATTTTGAGAGACTCAAGAATTTCATTGTACTAGAGAAACAAGGAAGAGGACATGCCAATTTTATGTGTTTGTTGATATCAATTTTTTTATTATCACGTTTCTTGAGTAACTTGATGATGTCTTCATACTAGAAGAATAGAGACAAGAGACATGATATTTTTCTTTAGTTTCTGTCTTCCTTCACAATTCATTATGATATGTCGTACATACCTTGACTCTAAATATTTGTACCCTAGATGGATATTGGGAAGACTATTCCTTGTCTATTTTATACAACTGAGACTCAGGTCATCGCGCTTCCTCATAAATTGATTCTTATATCAAATTGCAATATCAAATTTGATGAAATAAGTATTCATATCACCAAGGTCACCTAAGTACTAGTGGTGGTTGTATTTGATTACAAATCTGAGGAAGATGATATTCATATCATCATGGTTAACTATATACCAATGGTGGTCATATCTACTTCCACATTGCAAGCTCAATGATGAAATCAAGCATAAATAAATAAAAGATCAAAATAATGACACCTAATGGAACTTGCATTACATTCTACATTTAGTTTCTATTGCATTCCTTTTTGGCATGATCATACCATTATTCAACAATATCAACCTCAACAACATCAACAATATCAATATCAATGAATCCAACCAAGCAGAAATAGAAACATTGACACAATCATGACATACATCTCATATATGATCCAGTATCATGAACATTGACACAAAAATATTCTTGCATAACATATTAGCTGCATTTAACATTAGGACCATCCATAACTCATTGCACATCATAATGCATACATAAAGACAATACATAATGTACATTATATATAAGGCCAATTTGTATTTTCATAATCATATAATATCTATTTGCATCACATCAACATGTATATAAAGTAAAGAGAAAGAAAAGGGAACATCTTCATATCATTTGCATCATCACATAGTATCAAAATCAAGGCATCCATTGTATATTAATATCATTAATTCACATGCATTACATATAAACATCATATAAAGCACCATATATCCATCACATATAAACAACAAAGAAGAGTATATATGCATATATCACATAAGGATCATATAGCCATAAATAAAACTTCATCTCATATATCTCATAAATGTTAGTGTACATACTACAATGAGATCAAAAACAATCCGAGAGTATATCAAATATCAACATCAAGATATATCAATATATCATCAAAATTGGGCTATACAATGTCATCATGACTGTATCAGGCTTGGCTTCTCACATCTAGACCATGCGGACCAGGTGGAGGCACATATGATCTAGTAGGAGCTAGCACTGCACCCTAATATTGTGCTATAAGCTAAGAATACAATAGTGCTCTAGCAGCCGGATCTGGCACAACCACAAAATAAACTATATGGTATTAAGCAACTCTACTCTGCTGAAAAATAGCATCACTCTTTAATCTCGCTATCTCATGCCTTGCAATGACAACATCAATAAATTATCTATCCCTCTCATCTATCAGCATGGTCACCTAAGCATCTAATACAAATATATACGTCCTAAGTTGTGCTCTCCCCGGTCTTAGCCTTGAGAGTGTTCATTGATCACCTTTTGCACCTGTGGCTCCCCGTGTCTCGACAAATCCTTGTGGTGGCACTGGAGAAACCTATGGTGCACCATGTATAGGTCTTTCTATCCTATCCCTCCTCACCAAATGAGCATGATCGATGGATGGAGGAACAATCCACACCACCCTCGCTCTCCCCCCATCATCACCCTCATCTCCACCGACACCACCAACAACTCCAAGCCCGCCCCCTCACTCCTCCTCTAGTCTCTCCCACCATCTCTACCTCTCCTTCCATCCCTACAAATAGGTCCTCTAGTTTGAACTCTATGATCTCTGACTCTCTGAACTTGATCACCACTATCATCATCATCATCGTCATCATCAGCTGGATCATCTATGCTCGGAGTAATCGCTGATGGGGAAGTCAGTCTTGGAAATGGATTCTGTGCAAAGTATTGAGAATAATCATCTATCATACCTATATCTGCAATCTCTGGAGCCAAGTCCCAACCCACTAGAACCAAATGCAAAAAAATATTTCACCACAGTCTCATATTGGAGTCATGGACCCCATAATGCCTCTTCCTCTTGAGTCCTACCACAAGCCACGATTCCCTGAGGCATACCTTGTACTCACCCGTACTACCATAGTAAACAGGTTACAATGAATTTCTCAACAATAAAGTGTGTGTGCCTAATAAGTTATCTTCTCATGAATACAAAAGGCACCTCTATCTGATCACACCTCCACTCCTCACAATCTAGATATGGATTCCTCTCCACCACTGTAAAATCATCAAGAAATCAAAACCAGTACTCCAATCGTCCTCTGTAAGGCTACATCATCACTCTTTTATACATATAAATATAAGGCTCCTCTACTTGTATTTCCATCAAAACCATAGGTCTCATAACTAGAAGGTGCTCCCATGCCTAGATCTATAATAGAATCACTCTAACAGAGACGCTCTTGTCATAGTGATAAACCACCTGATCCAACTCATGGTACAAATGTGCTAACAAGCATGAACCCCAGGTGAAGCGGTGTGGTCTCTCTATTAAATCCTCCAATGATCGGTCTCATCCACATGAGACTCCCTTAGAACTCCTATCTGGAACAAGGAATCTGCCAATCAACCCAACTAGTATTAATGGAAGTGGCGCATAGCTCACCTCCATGTCCTCCCATGAGATGGTACACCAACTAATGTGCTCATCCTGGAACACTCAACACAATGCCTCAATACCATTATGAGTTTTCTGATCATAGTATACAATCTCACCAATCACTAGAATCTGTAAGATCCTATACACATCCTTGGGAATCATTATGATCTCACCAATGGGTAGATGGAATGTATTATGCTCATAATGCCATCTCTCTATGTGAGCTACCAACAATTCTCAGTTTACTCCATACTCTGACATATCAAGTAAAGCACCCAATCCACAATATAGGATGGTCTTCCACTCATCATCAGACAATAAATTGATAAGACTGAATATCTTCAAGTATTGATCCTAAAATCTAACAATCCTAGTAGCCACTTGCAAACAAATGCATCAGGAATCAATCATCTCATTAATAAATCTTGCATAATTTGATCAAACACATCAAATACAACATCATCATTCATTCCTACATCAATCAAGTGCACAAATCAATATAAAAAACTCAATACATAGGACCCATCAGACCACAAATGGTGTAGTTTCCCGCAAAAATAACTATAACAACCATTTATGGAATTTTACATGGGAAATGAACCATTAAATATGGTAAATGAATCACAATACCATAAACCAAAATACCATACCCGGAAACAAAACAATACAATATAGATGGGAAACAAAAAATTTCATGAAACAAAGGTTATTTCACCAAAAATGAACATACAATCACGATATACGAAAGAACATAAAAATCAAAAACCCTAACCACAAAAAAAAAATTGTACACTGTAAATGAACATTCATCACATGAAAAAAAAGAAAAATCTTTGTTTACAAAATAGATATAATCAAAAAAAAAGTTTCAAAATAACCAATCAAAAACTCATAAAAAATCAGACCATACAAGAAATAATACACCAAATAAAAGTACAGATGATCAACATACCATTGCTAGATAATGGGTTGGTCGCTGATGGAGTCTAATGAGCTCAAATCGATGAGATTCGATGAGAATTTCTATAGTTCTCGCTCGATGGTTTTTCAAATTATCTCAAGGGTAAACGTAAAAATGAATAGTAAAAAGGGTATCTTTACCCTATTTAAACCCATTTACCCTAATTTTACCTATTCTATCACATTTTGGGTCACCTTTTCACCAAACCTTATCAAAAATCAAATTTTCATAAAAATGTCACGACATCATCATCGGGATCGAAACCAAAAGTCGACAACATCAATTCAACCTCCCATCCACCTTGGTCAATTTCAGTCAAAAAAAGTCAAAATTGGTCAAATCTAATCAAAATCAATTCACCAACGTCTGCAATCAATTCCTAAGCAATTTGAATCAGTTTGTAATCAATCACATCATTTGACATCATTTTAATATTTTGATTTCTCTCCCGAGAGAGCATTATCAACACATTTTCATAATCAACATATAATCGCAATCAAAACATCATCAACGTAAATTCATCAAATCAAAATTGGAACATTGGATCAATTCCAATCAATCTAGAGTATCAAATTTTTGTCATCAAATCAAATTCATCAAATTGACTAAAGCAATTAGGACATTAATCATCAAACTGAATCTTGCTGTTAATGAATCGTGCATAATCGAATCAAGAGAAAATATTTTAATCATGAATTTTTGAACAACATCGAATTGAACTAAATTATATCACTAAGGGAAACTCAACTTCATCAAGATCCATGTCAAGTTGGTGTTCTGCGATCAATCTCAGTGAGCAAGTAATTTCATCAAAACCCATATCAAAGTACTCGGTCAACATTAGTATGTTCAACATCATTGAATCAATAGGGGCATATCAGTTTCATCACACCATATCAAATTGATAATGTCTTCATCAGATGATCACCAGATAATTGAATTCATCAAAACCCATATCAAGTTAATTATCTTAGTCAACTATATCATTTTTACAATAATCAATTTCATCACATCATATCAAATTGGTTATTCATTCTTATCAACCTCAACATTTTCAACATATTCTTAATTGTAATAAGTTTCATTGCATCACATAAATTTGGTTATTTATTATTGTCAAAATCATCAGTATCAGTACCAGACAGATAATCAGTTTCATCACATCACATCAAATTGATTATTCTGGTCTCAATCTATTATCAGGCATTGCATCAAGTTTATCAAGTTTTTAGATTCAATATCAATCATGTTGTGAACAGTTTCATCAGGACCCATATAAAATTGTTCGCTCAATTAGAGATCCATCATCTTATCAATCCTCTATCAGGGGCAACATAATATATTATTTGAATCAACGCACTACTTGGACATCGATTCAAAGAGGGGAAAATATAATCACCTAAAATTGGTCAAGGCATAATAGAGGGACCAAAATCATATCAATGTTATCAAAGTGATCAAAATTAAATCAAGGATCAGAGACATAATTATTTAATTAAGTTCCTTCAATTTAATTACATAATTCATCACTAATTCAAGGTCCTAATTAATTAATTACCTCATCCATTTAAACAAATTCAAAGTAACAAATTCCTATGGCTAAATAAATTATTTAAATTGTTTTAATTAAATGTCTCATTAATATTCTCTCAACATGACATAAAGTCAGCACATCAACCAATGAGATTGAATCACATGGATCACTCAAGGTTTATATCTCAACCATCCATTTAATGAATTCATCTTGACCATTGAATTCAAATTCAAATTTGAATAATTTTTTGTCTAAGGAATACCTATAAAAGCAACCTCAATCAAGGCATTTGGAGACCCATCCATCATTTGCATAGAGATTAGGCTAGTTTGAATTTGTGCATTTGAGAGCTCATTTTAGTAGTAATTCATCATTGTCGATCAATCATCATAGCAATTCACATCTAAATTCATCATGTAGCTACACAATTCACTAGATTTAGCTTGCATTCTTGCTTAATTGCATCATTATTAGTCTCAATTTCATCAATATATTCATCATGATCATCAAATTTACATTCAATTTAGGTACATTTTAATGAAATCTTCCATTTCATGAGTGTCATTCACTGATCTAATATGCATAAATATGATAGCATTAATAATTAAATCATAATCTTCATGTCTAGGAAGTAATAAGTCATCTTCAATTGTGTTTTGATGTTATTTGATTAATTTCTTATGAACTAACCAATTGAAATAAGGATTTATTGAAGTGTTGTGTTGCAAATTTAGGTGCACAATATTAACACACACAATTGTAAGTTGGTAGAATAAGTTATTGTTTTTCAATGATGTATGGTCATTTTGTTGTTTTGACATGACATCTTACAAACAATTACTTATTAACATCTATTTTGAATAATTATCATTTTTTGGTTATTCAATTGTTGAATTACATGTTTTTCTATTTGTCTTATTTTGTGACTAAAATCTCTTGTGCCTATTCTAGGTTTTTTCATATGTTTCTTGCTTTTTTCCCTTATGAATATTTTAGATGGAATTAACATTGTAGCAAAGGTTTTGTATATTTGAATCAAAATATTTTGAGTGATTATATTTTAAGCTATCATTAAATCCACGGGGTGGAAAAATGTGAAATGCTAAAGAAATTAAAATAAAATCAAAGCAATGTATTTAGTGGCTGTGGACTTTGTTAATGAAATAATTGAGTTAATTTATGTGAATTTGTTAACATTAATGGTAAAATATAACTACACAATTCTAGGCATTTTACATGAGTAGACCCTAAAATCTAGTATCTTGGGAGAAAAATTGTTAATTGATTAGCCTTTTTGTGAGCATGAATACCTAAGGAGAGGCCAAAAAATCTAATTATTTGTTAGTATTATATAAGTCAAATGTTGCATTCATATTATTATGGTTACTAAAGTTATGCTAATTGGTTTTTATCGAATAACAAAATAGAGTTAGCAAGAAAGAAAGGAATTGATGTGATTAATGGGCATATAAATGAAACAATTGAGTTAATTAATTAGGATTTTCTTGACATTAATGGTAAAATATAAGTATACAATTATAGTTATTATACATGATTAAACTCTATAATCTATTGTATTGGGAGAAAAAACACTATGTGTTTAGCTTGGTTGTGAACATGACTACCTTATGAGAAGCTTGAAAATATAATTTATTACTAGTATTATACAAGTCTCCTAATTGTTTCTTTAACATTATGGCTACTAAAGTTATGGGAATTGGTTTTATCAAACAACAATGTGTAGTTGGAAAAAAATAAAGAAATTGGTGTAATTAATAGGCATAACAATGGTGGCTTGAAGGGGTAAGCTTATTTTCTTACTTATCATCAACAGTTTTTGCATGGTTTGAAAAACTTTAGGTATGTATCATATACTCTTTATTTCATTTTCTTACTAGTGAGCTATATTTCGTTCATAGTTGGCATATATTCATGGCTTATCTTGAAAATGCTTAAACATCTCAAGATTTATAGGTTATATTGATTCTAGCATATGTAAAACCTTTCACTTATGATGTCAATAATATTGATAGCTAGAATAAGGCATGGACATAATTACCTTAGAATGGAATTGGGTTAGGCAGAGTATTTTATTAGCTTGATGGAATTTCAAATTCAACTTGTTAACTTGTGAAAGTTTACATGTATGAACTCATAAACTAGTAAAGAGTTAAATAAAGTTAACTTATTTTATTTTGAGAGAAGAAAAGTTTAATAAGTTTTTTGGATTAGTATTTATTTACATAAAAGGGTCATTTTGAATATTGATAGTCTCATGAATATTAGGCTATTCATTTTTCATTATTAAAACCATTATGATGAGTAGTTTTCTTTGAGAGCTTATGCTAAATTTGATGTTGGTATTGGGTGAACACAAAATAGTGAGTCCCACTTATGTGACATCACTTTTTTTAATAGTACGAGGCAATCAAAATAATTAAAAACCTTTGAATGTTTATGTTTTTCTTTGAATTTAAGGTGCCTATATTTGAAGGTGGTGTGGTGATCACCTTCAAATGAAGGGTCACCTATTTTGCATATGTTGTCATTGATGTCAAGGAAGCTTGAGGAACACATCAAAGGATGAGTGATGTAAAGGAAGCGTGATGAAGTTGTTGAACAAATATCATCATTGATGTCAAGATGATTGGTAATTATAGAATATTAATATCATTAGTGTCAAATAAAAAGTAGAAGTATGTACCTAAAATAATTTTTCCTAAATATTTGGTACATATTCAAAAGTTTGGAAATGTATGCATTGAGTTATTGAGGTATGTTTCTTAGAGACAATATATATATCAATTTACTTTGTCATTGTTCTTGATAATGAAAATGTTTACTATTGTTTCTTGTTTTGGAAAGTGTGGTTTGGATAGTAAGGCCATACATGAAGCATAACATATTTAATTTTTATAGGTTTTCCTTTGAAGGAAATTTGTTTAGAAGTGATAGAGTGTACAATTTGTTAGTTTTTTACTATGGAAAAGGTTATGTTGGATGCACCACAGAAAGGAAATGTGTGCTAGCTAGAAGAAGTGTGTGAAAGTAAATTGGGAATAGTTGAGTTCATAATATGAAACACATGACATGTTATTATTGTGTGCTAAAAATGTGTCACACTTCTATGAATCATTATATCCAAGATCACTCAAGAATGAGGTCTCAAATGTCGACTCATAGCTCTCTATTCATGGAGTGCAAAGATGTGTGATGGAGGCCCTCAGATTGACCTAGTTTGTGCCCCTGTAAGTATGCCATAAAATGAGAGATTCCATATGATAATGCATGATTTTATCTATATGATAATATAATTAATCTATATGATAACAATGCATGATTATTCTATGAAAGGAAATACGAATGCAAAATTAATCTATTAAAGAAAATATGAGTTTAATCTAAAATGTGAATGCAAAATTAATCTAAATGAATTGCCATGAATGCATGAGAGAAGAAGACAAGAAGAGAGAAGTTGCAATATCCAAGCTCAAGTGCTCAAATTCTC
>MU226858.1:778943-790357 GCA_018584345.1 Thuja plicata | reverse complement strand
AGACAGAAGTTATCAACAGAGTGCTGGGAAATTTGCTTAGATGCTTAACAAAGGAGTATGGACAAGCCTGGGATCAAGTGTTACCATAGGCAGAATTTTCTTATAATGATAGTGTTAACAGGACTACTTATAATGATAGTGTTAACAGGACTACAGGGAAAAGCCCATTTCAGATTGTATATGGGATGCATCCACGTGGATTTTGTGAACTCAGAGAGTTAAAAGGATAGGGAGTGATAAGTGGACGTGCTGATGACTTTGCACAATCTATGAAGGATATACATGATCAGGTGAAGGGGAATCTGATTGAGGCAAATCGAAAATTAAAAGAGAAGGTAAATGAAGGAAGCAGAGAAGTCCAATTTCAAATTGGAGATCTGGTAATGGTACATCTAAATAAAGCCAGATTGAAGAAGGGGATTCCTACTAAGCTGCAAATGAGGAGAATAGGTCCCTGCAAGATATTGGAGAAATATGGGCAGAATGCCTATAAAATTGATTTACCTAACAATGTGGATATGTCACCTATTTTTAATGTGCAGGATCTTATTCCATACAGAGGACCAGTGATTCCTGAGACTACTCAAAAGATGGAAGTAGGCAAATATGTTCAAGATATACGGGTGAAAACTAAGTCCAAGTTGCAAGCAGAGAAAATCCTGGATTCACGAGTTAAGAAGACAACTCGACAAAGAGTATACAGAGAATATCTTGTCAAATGGGTAGGGTTACCAGAAGCAGAAGTGACATGGATGGACGAAGAAGACTGCAGAAAGCAAGGAATTAGTTCGGCATTGTTGCCAACTAATTCAAACTAAATTTTTCCTTCTCAGAGGGGGGAGTATGGTGCAGAGCACCCTAGGGTTCTAGCTCCAAAACCCTAGCAGTTTAACAGAGGTGGTCCGGGAGCAGACCACGGTTAGCAGTCAGTTATTTTCCTAAACCCTAACAGCTCTTAACTCCTAGCGCAAGGGCGGTAAATACCGGTTACATTATGCTTATCGCACAATCACAGGTGATCAGTGGTTAAGTGGAAAGAGGGTGTGAGAACATGACGATAGTGTATCGCAAAGGTGCAAGATGATCGGCGGTTAAATTGAAATGACTGCGATAAGGCGATGACTATATACGCAAACCGGTTGCTTCATACCTATCGCAAAGGTCGCAAGGTGAGCAGCGGTTAATGGGAAACGGCCGCGACGCTGCGATAACAGTTACCTCAGTTTATCACACAATCGCAGAACAACCGGCAGTTAGTTTATAAGCGTTGCGACAATGCGACAACCGTGTATCGCGTGATCGTAGGCTAATTGAAAACTCGTGTATAAGTGTTGCGAGAGTGCGACAGCAGTGCATCGCAAGGTCGCAGAACAACAGGCAGCTCATTTAGAAGTGTTGCGAGCACGCGACGACAATGCATCGCAAGGTCGTAGGGTGATCGACAGTTAGGTTTTAAGTAGTGTGGGAGTGCAAAAATAGTGTATCGCAGGGTCGCATGCATAGTTTTAAGACTCGCGACAGTGTGATTAACATTTAGAGAAATAATTTCAATGTCGCGGTTAGAATAAGAGAACAAGTTGACTTGTCAACATCACAGAGGGAAGTGGAAAAGTTAGTGACACGGAGGAAAATGTTGTCCACATCGACAACCATGCTGAGGATGATATCGATGATAGTTACAGGAGGAAGATGAAGATCCGAGGTAGTTAGAATCCTCAGGCGGACAGGTAACCTAGAAACAGTTACAAATCAAGAAGAGGCCGAATATATAGTCAAGGAAGGAAATTTGTAGAGGGGGTTGAAGAACTGGAACTGTGAGGACTAGTAGAAGAAGTTTTCTGTGTGTGTGAATTGTAACTTTCTGATTTTCAATAAAGAATAAATTCCTATGTGTTCTGTATGTTCTTCTGTTGTGTACAGATTTCTGTAGAGTAGTATTTTGAATTCAATTCAGTTCCATGGATACCTTTTGACTCTCATAATCAGGCTTATGGAGTGTGACCGTCAAGAGGTACCCATTATGTATTTTATTTCTATTTTTGTGTCTGTGTTTGAGAAGTGGCTAGTCAGAATGGTAGACAAGTCCTAGGCAAGCGAAATGGTCCGGCTAGAGAACTTGTAGGAGAGAGAGATAGAAGGAGAAAGGTGCATGACTGACTTTATTCAGTCATGGAGAGCAAGATAAGGTAAAGAGTGAAACAGTTCGGTGGGTAGGAAACCTAAGAGAGAGGGAGTATAGAAATCCTTCTAGTTAGGGTCTGTGAGTAACCCTAAGAGACTCATGTGTGAGTCTAGAGGATCCTGAAGTGAATAGGGTCCAAAGGGAGATTCCTAAGAGAGAGTAGGAGTCTAGAGGAGAAAGGTGACCTCCCCATCATCCGTCAAAGAACATCTTCCATGTTCTTTCAATCATATACATGAGGTGCTCATCTAGGAAGTCAACTTGAATAGGTGCATTATCTTGTATTGGGAAATCAGCCAATTGATCTGCTATGGCTTGTCCTTTGATTTCTTTACGCTCAATGTACTCTATGTCAAATTCTAAGAGTATCATCATCCATTTAGCAAGTCTACCTGTGAGGATGGCCTTATCTAGCAAATATTTGAGTGGATCTATTTTTTCTATGAGCTGTATAGTGTGCGCAAGCATGTAATGTCACAACTTTTGGGAAGCAAACACAACTACAAGGCAAGATTTCTCAATTCTAGTGTAGTTAACCTCATATGAAACAAGAGTACGGCTAATATAGTATATTTTTCTTTCTTTCCCATTTTCATCAAGCTAAGCTAGTAATGCCCCCAAGGAAGATTCTATCGCTGAAATGTATAGAATAAGTTGTTTCCCTGGGATAGGAGGCATTAAAATGAGAGGATTTTCCAAGTACTTCTTGATTTGATCTATACTCTTTTGACAATCCTCATTCCAAACACATTTGACTCCTTTGTGTAAGTTATTGTTGAAGGGTTGAGCTCTATCCGCCAACTATGAAATGAATCTCCTTATAGATTGAAGACGTCCTTGAAGACTCCTCATTTGACTAATGTTTCTAGGAGGTGGCATATCTATAATTGCTTGGACCTTCTCAGGGTCTACCTCTATTCCTCTTGCTGAGATGATGAATCCTAGTAGTTTTCCAGAGGTGACTCCAAATGCACACTTTTTAGGATTTAACCTTAGTTTAAATTGTTCCATGCGATCTAGAATGACTTCTAAATCATCTATGTCATGAAAAATAGTTGCCATAGCTCGTTGATAGGTGGATTCTGCATTTTTTAATCCAAAAGGCATAACGTTCCAACAATAGGTACCCCATGCACAAGTGAATACAGTCTTTTCTTGATCGTCAGGAGCTATCTTAATTTGATTGTACCTAGAAAAACCATCCATTGAGGAATAAATCTCATAACCCGCAGTCATATCCAATATCATGTCTATATTGGGAAGTGGAAAGTCATCCTTTGGGCATGCTCTATTGACATCTCTAAAATTTGTGCAAACTCGAATGGATTTGTCATGTTTGGAAACTGGTATAATGTTTGATATCCATTCAGCATAGGCAATAGCTCTTATGAATTTTTCACCAAGGAGTTTCTCCAATTCTGCTTTGACTAGGAGAGTTATGTGAGGATGCATCTTTCTCAATTTCTATTTAGCTGGTTTGACATTTGGAGCTATAGATAAGTGATGCATGATAAGATTAATGTCCAACCCTGGCATATATGAATAAGTCCATGCAAAATTAATCTTCTTTTTCTGTAAGAACTTAGTGTAAGCTTCTTTTTATATTGGTGACAAGGACTCAGCCAAGTGTACTATTTGTGGAGCCTCATCTGTACCCAAATTGACTACTTGTGTTGGTTCAATAAACACTGAAGATCTATCTTGAAAATAGATGGGGAGATGATCAAGTACCTCATCCTTAGGTGCCCTAGAGAGGTTTTCACCTTTGGATACAACATTTCTTTTTACTTTTTTTGGCTCTAACACCGCCACATAGTGGTTTTTTCCATCAGAACTCTTATTCTTTTTATTTTATTTTCTTTTATTTTGTGACTAAGGTACTTGATGTATGGCTCTGTCATGCTGGTAGATGGCTCAGTGGCGAAAGAGACTACAGGTTCAATGGCATTTAAGTAACAGGCTATCTCATAATTATTTTGAAATGTTAAGAGCTCAGGTTCTTGATAGCGTTGGGACCAATCAATGAGGTCAGGTTGAACAAGAGGCAAGTCAATGACTGGTTCAAGGTTATAAATGTGAATGATATTATCGCTGGTGACCAAAGAGTCAGAGTCTGTCAAGTATCCCTCTAAGCTACCCAAATTAGGATTCATCCTAACAAGCAAAGAATCATCCACTAAAGCAAAATGTGGGTTCAAATCCTCTAATCCTACATGTGACTCATTGGCTACCTCAGTTTGAGTACTATAAGTGTGAACAACATCAATATCTCTATCAATTGTGGAAGAATCTAAGAAAGAGTCCTATTCATACTCATGTAAACTTGTGTCTAAACTGCGACTAGGATGCTTACACCATGAAGGTTTATGACATCTTGATGTGGAAGGTCCAGTGTCACCTTCTCTTTCCATTAAATGAACAAGATTCTTTCTTTGACATTCTCTGAAAGAATCTTCTATATCTGATTCATCTTGTTCTAAAGTTGCAACTAATGCATGGGTGACTGGAATATCTGAATCTCCCCAAAGGAGATGAGTGGAAGGGATCCAATCTTCACATATATCTTTCTAATTTGTCAAATTATGTACATACTCTGGTTCATCATAACTATCCAACTTTTGAAACAGACGATTAGTGCGCTTGTTGTAATTCTTAAATCCTAGGCCAACCGACTTCTTAGAATTGAGTCCAAAAAGAGCATGATCAAGCGGTTTGGGTCTAGCATCCAGATTTTGATTAAGAGGGCCATATCTGGCATATCCCATTTGTTTGACAAAAGTATACCCTCTTCCATAAGTCTTAGGAGAGGGAGAAAAGTTCTCATTGTGCATGTATTTTCCTTCTCTATAGATCCAGTCTCTAACAAATGTCTCCTCTTTCTCATCTTGGATAGGCACTGATGACTCTACAAATGTTACAAATAAAGTCATAGCTGAAGAGGAAGGTTTCTTTTCTTGTGAAGGATTTCCATAAGACCTAGGTGAAACTGGTAATGTTGTGAGGGAGTTGAGTTGATACCCCTCCATGCCAAGGTCTATCGATTTAAGCTTGTCTTTGCATTCAGCTAAGGTAGCATCAAAATATTCTTCTTCTCTATTGAGGGGAACATGAGCCCCTACTGAAATTGAATTAATAGATAAAGTGTTATCCCCAGGTATATAAATCTCTATTCCATTGTAGGGTAACTTAACACATTGATGGTAAGTAGATGACACTGCTTGCATATCATGAATCCATGGTCTACCAAGTAAGATATTGTACACAAGAGGACCATCGTCAACTACTTGAAATAAAATATCTTTTTCAACAGGGCCAATCCTAATAGGAAGGATGGCCAATCCTTTGGAACTTATTTCTACCTCATCATAGGCTTTGATAGTGATATTCTTTCTGGTATCTATGACTTCTTCTGAATAACCCAACTTCTTGAAAAGACTCAAAGAACAAATATTAAGCCCAACACCCCCATCTATCAACATGAACCTGACATGGGTTCTATGGATCATGACCTTAATATGAATGGCGAGATTGTGTGGGTGACTCAAAGATTTATCATCATCCTCCAAAAAGGGAAGGTAATGAGGGCTTGCAATATGGTTAACCATGTTCTAGAATTAATCAACATCTAAGTTGTTGGGGACATTCGCCATACACAAAGCATCCTCAAAGAATTTCTTATGTCTCAGGGACAACTCTAAGAGCTCAAAGATGGAAATCTGAGCTGGGGTTCTTTGTAACTGATCAACATGGTTTTAACTTGACTTAGGATCAATTGTCAATTTTAAGGTGACATTCTTGGATGCCACTTGCTTTGGTTTACCTGGTTAACTTGAATTGGGTCCTCTAATGACAATGGGACATGGAATTTGTGTGACAACATTAAGAGTTTGGGACAACATTCTAGAGTTAGGATCCCTTAGCACCACAATGGGTTCTTCATCAAAGATAGGATGAGAGTCCATGCCTAGATCATAACCATAGGGATATCTACCCCTCATCATGTTGACATTTTATTCTAAAACTTGAAGCATGTTGATAGTATTCTCTGCATCTATGTAAGTATAATTGACCTCAGCCTTGCCATTCTTAGGTTTAGAGGTTTCCCCCTTCTCATACTTGGGCAATAGTTCTTTGAATGCCTAATGATTGGCGTTGGTGTTCAATCCATCTATCTTAAGCTTTCCATTGTCAATGAGATCTTGAATAAGATGCTTGAGTTTGTAGCAGTTTTCAATATCATGTTCAATGCCATTGTGAAACTTGCAAAAAACTTTCTCATCCCACCAATGTGGCTTAACATCAGGTATATAATGCTTTGCAGGATCTTGAGGATGTGCAAGGTTGTTAGCAATAAGTGTTTTCAAGATATCCTCATACAAATCACCAAGTCCTTCAAATTGACGTCTCTCTTTCTTAGGTCTATCTTGGTATCTTGACTTGTTCTCTTGTTGATTAAATGCATTGAGTTTCATGGCTTGAACAACACTAGACAAGTGGAGCACAGTTTGATCTTTAGGTTGGGAGGAGTCCAAAACCACATCATTAACCACATGTTTGTTCCTATTCCAATGTGATTTCTCCCCTTTATCCTTGGTAGGGTTTTTATTTTGACCATTGTTGTTGTTGTTTCCATGTTTGGTCAAAAGTACTTGTTCTTTTAAAACATCTTCAATCCTACATGCGGTTTCAACCATCATGTCAAAGGAATCAAAATCCATCTTCCTAACTTCATAGCGCATTTCAGGAGCCAAGTTGCTAACAAGGATATCAATCTTTTCATTTTTAGCAATGGTTCTAGAGTAGCGAGAGCATTGTCATCTCCACCTTTGCAAGAAAGTAACAAAGGACTCCCCTTGATTTTGCTTTAAATTGCATAAGTCCAACATGGTGATTGATCTTGAAAGATTGTATGCAAAGTGTAGAAAAAATTTGTGAACAAGCTCTTTGAAAGTCTTAACGGGGGGAGTTATGTTGGTGAACCATTCCATTGCTTGACCCTTAAGACTCCTTGGGAACAATCTCATGAGGTATGAGTCATCTTGATGGAACTCAAAACTTGTGGTATAAAATTGGAACACATGATCATGTGGATCCCCATTACCATCATATTTGTCATATTGAGGGATCTCAAGTAACTCTTTCATGTTAATAATTTTGTCAAAAGGATTAGGAAAAATTGAATCCAATGAGAATGAATTCTTGGGTGCTAACATCTTCTCCATCATGTTCTTAAGTTTTTTGATTTCCTCTTCTTGAGATGGGCCTTGCTTCTTAATCTTTTTGTCCACATCAAAGTTGTAAGGGACTCTAGCACCCATGTTGATTAAACTCTCTAGGAACTTGTCTTTGTTTTTCTCTAAATATTTCTCCACATATTTCTAGAAAAGTGGTTCTTGTTGCATTTTCATGAAGTCTTGGGAGGTGATGTCAAAACTTGAAGTACTGCCCCCATATTTTGAACCATGATGAGCACATTGTGATGGTTGTCTTGAGTTCCTAGGAGGTGTTTGTCTCTTATAATGATCATGTCTTGAGGCCCTTCTTCCTCTAGGGCTAGGAGATCATGAAGGTGTTCTCGAACATCTTCTACTTTGGGGAGTCTTAGGAGGGGTGGATGGAGGAGAGCTATTTCCACCACCAACATGCATATTATTGAATTGATCATTGTGTTGTTGGGCCAAGAGCCTATCTTTCTCTTCTTGGTAGGCCTTCCTTTCCATTTCCAACAAAGTTTTTCTCTCCAACTCTAGGAGTCTAAATTGATCTTCCTTTTTAGCTTGTCCATCTAGGAAGGCTTTATTTTCATGCCTAATTCTCTCAAGTCTTTCACTCATGTATCTTGAAGGAATTTTGGATGGTGAACTTGGTCCTGAATGTCTGAACAAGTCATTGGTATATGTTGTGTTCACCCGAGTATCATAAGGCTCGTCATTTTGGTTGTCATGATGCAATTGTGCTTCTTGATAGGCTCGTCACTTGTCTATTTCAGCCCTTTGGTGTGCATCCATATATCTACTTGAGATAAGGGGTTAGACTGATCGATGTCCATGAGAGGAATAACCAACTGGAATGGAATCTCTATGTTTCTCAAATATATCATCAAGACTTTTATCCATATCCTCCCTATCTCATCGAGTCAATGTGTAACTCATATCCATATCCGAACGAGATGATGCTAAGGGGGTACTCAACTCACTAAGGTGACTCTTGGAGTCAAACCAAACTTCAAAATTGTTCCTAGGTGATTGATCAAATATGGGCACTTTTCCCTTACGTTTTTGGTGAGTTTGAACTAAGGGTAATTGGTTAAAAACAACTTGAGGTTGCTTTCCTTGATTTACTTGATATCTTGTTGTAACTAGCATGAAAGAAAAGGTACTAGGTGATAGGATGACCCTAAGAAATGTTGGTACCAAACTGATTGTCCAAAAGAGAGGTGATAAGATAGAATTTAGCAAGAGGTATAAACCAACACTGTCACAGAGGTGCCCAATAAACGGGTGAATACTCTAACACATATGGATCAGGAGGATGATTTACCCAAGTTATATTGATTGAATTTTAATTTCATATGGAAGTGAATGAAAAAGAGATTACTAAGACTCTCCACATGTGTTATCAAAGGATCTAAATGTTTATCTTCTCAACAAGGACAGTTTATAGCTCACCAAATCCAAGCAAGGTCACTTGTGAAACCAAAGATTACTAGTTCAAGAGGTCAAAACGCAAGAATCCAAAGTGTAAACAAGCTTCTAACAGTGGGGTAAGTGACCTAATCTATTATAGATCAACCCAGGAAGACTGAAAATGACAGGATAGAAAAAATGAGCAAGTTGATAGTTTGACACTTAAGAATGCAGATTTATTGATCATTTTGGTGTTTGTCTTAATGATTGGGTGTATGTTTTGATCTTTCACTCATGCAAGACACATCAAGAAGATTTTTTGTTGTAAAAGAAATAGTCACATCACAACCTAGGTAAGCCAGGACAATATATGTTGAATTCCCACTTGAACCAAAGTTCATCCACGCTTACTCATAGCGGACAACTTAGAAGCTTGGAGGCACGGGTTCCTCCTTACATGTGCACTCACTTCTCAGACACACTAAGCTTCGAATCTCAAGAGAATTTCTTCCCAAAGGACTATTGTCTCTACTAAGAGCCATGAAAATGTGGGACATCTTAGTCGGTCTCTGACCTTTTGCGCCAATAGGTAGAGGGGTTTTGGTCACTAAAACAAAGTTTGTAGTCAAGGCATCCATTCAGGTGGTTGTGATCAAGTTATTTTCCCAATTAAGGGGGCTCTCCCAATCCTTTCAAAGCAAGGTTTTCACCTTAACAATGTAGGGACTTTAACGCACCACTAGGGTACTAGAGGAGGTTTTGGTTTCCACAACAAATTTGCACCTATCGACTATGAGACTAATCATAATGACATTTTTTATATACCAATTTGGAAGGGAATGGCTTTAGCCTGTTACCGGTTGGGCAATCCACTCTCACTGGCTCTATTAAAGCACTTGGGAGGTAGTCACGCTAAAAGAATTATATGAGTTTCTCTTACACCCAAGATCCACAAAGGCGAGGGGAGAGGATACGTTCATATAATTCTTAGGATTACAATCTAAAATACACTTGAAACACATAAGAAAATGACAATAATGTTTCTGGATTTCTGATCATCCCAAAAGGGTGAGAGCATAGTTTCCTAACATTATTGTCATTCCTAAAATTACCAAATAGAATTTTATTTTAGAAGTCCTGCATGTGGGTTCTTATTTTAATAAAACAAAACAAAATGCAAGCACAATATTTAGTGCACTATTGATCAAGGCAACCTGCAAGATGATTTCATTAGTAGTCTTTGTTTGAGTCTTCTTTTTCAACGTCCTGCAAACCACTGTTAGGCTATCATCAAAGATAAGCATCAAGAACAACAAAGCCAAAGATTGGTTAGCATTAGAAAAATCATAAAATCAAAAATCTGATTGCATATTCAAAAAGTAGATGAAAAATCACGCACTTTAAAAAAAGGTTGCACTAAAAAATGTTACCGTATGAGCCCGTTCGAGGCTCCAGAAGCTGCAAAACAGAGGATTAGACAGGTACAGTGATGAAAACCTATAATTTATGATTACTTTGTTACTAAAATCTAGAAACTAAGAACAACCTAGAAATCTTCAGACAATTCTACCCAAAATAAAAATAAAAATTGCACTCAATTTGGACCTACAATGAGCAAGATATGATCGTTTGAAGTTAGACTACAATTTCAAAAACTCCAATGGTGAAGGCAAAGACTTTTCAAACCCTACTGATGTCAGCAGACTATGAGCTTAAATTTCATGGGCTGGGGGCCGTCACAGAAGGCCCATATTTTGACGGTCATATGACCGTCAAATTTAACATAGTAAAAAAATCTAAATTTTGATTATTATTATTATTATTATTTTTTTAATTTTCAATTTTTTTTTTCAAAAAATTTGCCTCAGGCTATATGCAGAGATGATCCAAAATCTGCCTCGATTTCTATGCAAGTTTGTTTGGGCAAAAATATTTGCCACAGATTTGACTTTTGTCAAATATGGGCAAGTTTATAGTCGTTTTCAACCGAAAGGATGATCCAGACGCGATGGTGGGGTCAAATTTGGCTCAAAATGAAAGCTTTAAAAATACTGAGAGAATAATAGATAGAAGATAGAAGAAATTTTCAAATGTGATGACAAAAATAGATGTTCTGCCCCATGGTGGGCGCCAAAAATGTGTGCTAAAAACGTGTCAAACTTCTATGAATACGTATATCCAAGATCACTCAAGAATGAGGTCTCAAATGGTGACTCATAGCTCTCTATTCATTGGGTGCAAAGGTGTGTGATGGAGGCCCTTAGATTGACCTAGTTTGTGCCCCTGCAAGTACACCATAAAATGGGAGATTCTATATGATAATGCATGATTTTGTCTATATGATAATGGAATTAATCTATATGATAACAATGCATGATTATTCTATGAAAGGAAATACAGATGCAAAATTAATCTATGAAAGAAAATATGAGTTTAATCTAAAATGCGAATGCAAAATTAATCTAAATGAATTGCCATTAATGCATGAGAGAAGAAGACAAGAAGAGAGAAGTTGCAATATCCAAGCTCAAGTGCTCAAATTCTCCTCCAAAATTGCTCTCCAATCCTGCAACATAACAATAAACTAAAGAATGTGTGTGTTTTTT
>MU226858.1:764151-778690 GCA_018584345.1 Thuja plicata | reverse complement strand
TTATTTATTTTTTATTTGATTTATTTCCTTTTTTTATCAAAAAGAGAGCTTTAAGTGGGGATTTTATTTATTTAAAAGAGGAATTTTCTTTTAATTAAATAAGATAAGATTATTTAATTAAAAGAGGAATATTAATTAAATAAAATAATTTAATTTAATTAAAAGGGGATATTTTAATTAAATAAGATTATTTCATTTAAGAGATATTTTCTTTTATTTAAATAAGATTATT
This sequence comes from Thuja plicata, assembly GCA_018584345.1. NCBI lineage: Eukaryota > Viridiplantae > Streptophyta > Pinopsida > Cupressales > Cupressaceae > Thuja > Thuja plicata. The sequence goes on along the minus strand of MU226858.1, from coordinate 778,458 downwards.
TCATTTAATAAAAAGAGATGTTTTCTTTTAATTAAATAATATTACTAAAAGAATGATCAAACCTTTGGAAATATTGAAATAATTAAATTAATTATGATTTGATCAAGGAAATTGATTTCAATTGAAAATGTTGCAAAGCATTGATTCAGGAATTTGATAAATTGATAAAATGATAAATGGGGCCCATAGTCTAGGCAACCATTTTTGAGTGCATACAATTATTACTAGAGTAGCACACTTGATTTAGCACTAAGCCAATTACATGTTACATGGAGCTTTGAACTAGTGTTTCACCTTTGGTCAACATGTTGAGTTGTGGATAATGTAAATTGATCCTAGGCCAACCTGGAGATGTTAATAGGAATTTATATATTTTTTATTATTTTTATTTCCAAGGTGTGATCATAATGTGGATGTGAAGATGGCGGTGAACGATTATAATTATAAAGTGTGCGACCATAGATACAATACCCTACCCACACTATGATAGTGCTCATTCATATAATATAGATTAATTTTTCAAATGTCTGCATGTTAGTTTATCTTTTTATTCCTATATGTTCATCATAATTGAGGTTGGAGCCTCTTGATATGAGTTAGTGTGAGTAGTAGCTAGTTTATAGATCAACACAAGGTATTGGTGTCTCCTGTAGGTTGATTCCTACAAATGTGATTGTGAAGGGATTATTGTCTCTATTGGGTTGTAATTCCTATGGGTTGGAGCCTATAAAATTATTCTAAAGTCATTACTAATTTTTTGAGGCTATATTTGGGTGATAGATTCAATAAACTATTCACACCATGGTTTTTCCCTTATGTGTTTCTACGTAAATCCAATGTTATCTTTTGTCAATGTATTGATGTGTTCATGTATTACATAGTTTCTCTTTAATGTTATTCTGAGATGTGGTAATATAATTGATGCTATAATAGTTTTCAAATATATAATTGGTATATAATAATTAAGTCCCTCTCTCAATATATTTGTGTGCATAAAACTATCTTTGTTCGAAATTAATTTTTATCATTTAAAAATATTGTCTTTGTTCAAAGGTGATCTTTGAAAAAAATTGTTAAATTTTAATATATAAAAATACTTAATAGTGAAATGAACTTTTGAAAGTGAAATAAACTTTGTATTCTTCTTTTACATTGGAGGTGCCAAACTACATGTTCCCTCTCTTAATGATCTTACAAAGTTTTAGGATTGTGATATTGTTATAAGGATTCAACTATATAGTTTTTGAGTCAAGCACATTGATCCAAGCTTCATGAGTAATTGATGCAGGAGCATCTTGGGTTCTTGACAATCCTGTATCAACCAAAACAATATGTTTGTTTTGGTTCGGTAGCTTGTTGGAGACTGCTCAGTACAATTCTCAGTATCTGCTTGGTTCGCTCGGTTGAAGACTTGTTTTTGACTCGGGCTCAATTACTTATTTATGTCTTTATTTATCGACGAGTCTCAATAGTTTCTTGGCTACTCAGTGGGTTTTTAACGAGTTGTCTTTTTGTTTGGTTGGTTCTTACCAAGTTGTTTCTAGTGCTTGGTTGACTTGTTACTGGGTTGTGTTTTTGAAGTTGGATCTTCTGGCTGACTTCTGCATTTAATTTCCATAGCGTAATTAATGTTGGGATCTCTCATTGGGATGTTTGTGGACCTAAATATGGGTCTTTGTGGTTTCCTATGTTGGATCTTTAGGATCTGAGTTCTGACCTCTTCGATGGACTCTTGTATATATCTGGTTTTCTATTCTTAGATTAGAAAAATAGATTTTTGAATAGGAGATTAGGTGTTAGCAAATTTGGATTGCAGGTCTGTGACCTTGCATACATGAAGATTGTTTTGTCTAAGATCTGAATGTATATGGATGAAACTGGGAAGGCCTTACAACTTGACATGTATGATGTTTGATGAAATAATATAAAGTTTTGTTGTTTCTTCTCTCCCTTTCTGTGTGTTGCTTCCGTGTTGTTCTGCAAGTTTTTTTGGATAGCTAGGAGTGCCTTAGGACCTGGTCTTCCTACCCTCCTTGCATCAGGTGGTATTAGAGCTAAGGGGAGATCAAGGTTCCTTCTTGTAAGCCCTAAGCTGAGCTGGCTGATATTGTTGTGGGGTAGCAGATTTTGAATTGACCTACAATTACAGAGGGTTTCAAGATGGTTTGTGGGAGAGGAAATGCAAATGTAGGTCTAGCTGATATGCTAAGATAGATGGTTGTAAGATTGGAAGCTGTTGAGATAGCACAGCATAGAGGAAGACATCTTGAAGATGTTAGTGATGATGAATTTGAAGAAGTGCAAGGAGAAGTTGTACCTACACCTATGATGGATCAAGAAGAAGAGAGATTCCTAAGAGAATTGACAAGTTTGAAGTCCACACCTCAGTTTAATCCTCCTAAGTATAGTGGAAAGTTATATTCTGATGAGTTGATAGACTGGATAATCGAGATGGAAAAATACTTTGAGTATGAGAATGTATTAGAGGAAAAAATGGTAAAGATTGCAAGTACAAAGTTGAAAGGTCATGCATCCTTATGGTGGGAGCATTTGCAATTGGATCAGAAGAAAAAGGGTAAAGACAAAATCAAGGTATGAGGTAAGATGATAAACAAATTGAAAGGCAAGTTTCTACCTTGTGATTACTAGATTAACCTAGTAAGGAGAATGCAAAGTTTGAAGCACAAAGATAGCTCGGTAAAACATCACACTAAGGAATTTTACATATTAGACATCAGATCTAGACATGTTGAAGATGAAGTGGAAAGAATAGCAAGATATCTGAATGGGTTAAGAAGTTCTATACAAGATGAGATCATCTTGGTGGAGATGGAGAGAATTGAAGAGGCATATCATTTTTCCCTAAAATCCAAGGAGAAATTGAACAAAAGATATAAACAAAGGAAAAGAGGAAGAGGTGGTAAATTCCCTAGAGAAAGAGGTAGATATCATGGTGAAAACAATAGATCTGAACCAGACAAGACAAATCCAGACACATATCAAGATAAAGGAAAGATAGAATGGAAAGGTGGAAGTTCATTCCAAGGAAGAGGAAACTACTCCCGAGGTGGTTATAGAAAAAGAGGGTTCCAAGGAACTTGTTACAGTTGTGGTGATGAAGGAAATAGAGCTTTTGAATGTACACATGCAAGAAAGAAAGTCGATAGTAAAATAAATAATTTGGTTCAAGAAGAGTCACCGAATGAACCTAAGAAGGAAGGGAACCTAATGGTTAGAAGGATACTATGGAGTGAGAATAATAAGCAAGATCCTATCAGGAAAAGTTTGTTTGAGACTAGATGTAGAGTTGTAGAAAAAGTTTGGAAATTAATTGTTGATAGTGGGAGCTCAGAGAATATGGCATTTGAGGAAATGGTCACAAAGTTGCAGTTGGAAAGAATGAACCACCTGAAGCCTTATCAGATTTCATGGATCAAGGATGAACATACATTAATGGTGAGTGAATAATGTTGTGAATCTGAAAACTGGAAAGTAATATGATAAGGTGTTTTGTGATATCATGCCAATGGATTTTTGTCATATCTTTTGGATAGACCTTAGCAATATGATAGACATGCTATACATGACAGAAGAGTGAATAGATATAGTATTTGAGTGGATGGTAAGAAGAAAATCTTGTTACCTTTGGTTGAAGAATTTGTTGGTGAGATATGTACATATGTGAATTTTGTTTGATGGAAGGTAGACATTTTTCTAAGGATTTAAAAAGAAATGATATATGTTATGCTTTGATTCCTAATAAACCGAGTAAGAATACAAAGGATGAAGCTCCTGAAGAAGTTGAGATATTTCTTACCAAGTATAAGGAGATCATTTAAGATAATGTACCTGATGGTCTGCCACTGATGAGAGATATTAGTCATTGTATGGATCTGATTCCTGGAGCTAGTTTACCAAACAAGGCACCATACTGGTTGACACCGACCGAGAATGAAGAACTCAACTGACAAGTTCACGAGTTGTTGAACAAGGGTTTAATCAGATAAATTTTGAGTCAATGTGTACTAACCGCTATATTGGTACCTAAAAAGAATGGAGAATGGTGAATGTGCACTGATTCAAGAGAAATCAATAAGATCACAGTTAAGTATAGGTTTCCTATACCGAGGATGGATGATATAATGGATTGTTTGAGTGGAGAAAAATATTTTACCAAGATTGATTTGAAGAGTGGATATCATCAGATCAGAATCAAAGAAGGTGATGAATGGAATACTTCTTTCAAGACAGAAGAAGGTTTGTATGAGTGGTTAGTTATGCATTTTGGTTTAGCTAATGCATCGAGTACATTTATGAGGTTAATGAATGAGGTTTTGAAGAAATTCTTGAATAAATGTGTGATTGTATACTTGGATGATATTATGATATTCAGTAAGACTTGAGAAGAGCATTTGATGTATATAAGATAAGTATTGAAGAGATTGAAAGAGGAAAAGTTGCTGATAAATTTGAAAAAGTGTTCCTTCATGAAAGAAGAACTTGTGTATTTAGGTTTTGTGATTTCAGTAGATGGTTTGAAGATGGATCCTAAGAAGGTTGAAGATATACTTAGCTGGACTAAACCTGAGAATGTCAGTGAGGTAAGATCATTTCATAGATTAACAAGTTTTTACAGGAAGTTTATTAGAAATTTTAGTTCTATTTGTAATGCTATGTCTGAGACAATGAGAGGAGACAAAAGAGAATTCAAATGGACACATGGAGCTGATAAGAGTTTTGAGACTTTGAAGTAGAAGGTTGCTAAATTTCCTGTATTAACCTTACTTGATTTCAATAAGGTATTTCAAGTTGAATGTGATGCAAGTGGAAGTGCAATAGGAGTTGTGTTGACTCGAGAAGGTAAACATGTTGCTTTCTTTAGTGAAAAGTTGAATGATGCAAAAAGGAAAGATTCTGTCTATGATCAAGAATTTTATGCTATTGTTCAAGCTCTGAAGAAATGGAGACATTATTTGATGCCAAGTGAATTTGTGTTGTATACTGATCATAAAGATTTACAGTATTTGGGTAGTCAGAATAAGTTGAATCAAAGACATATGAAATGGGTAGAGTATTTGTGGAGTTTTGCATTTGTGATAAATTATAAGAGTGGAGTTTCTAACTGAGTTGTTGATGCATTGAATAGAAGAAGATCTTCGTTGACTGAAATAAGAATTGAGGTTCTTGGTTTTGATGACATGAAGCATTTGTATGAAAATGATCCTAATTTTTCTAAGTAGTGGAGAGTGTGTAGAGCACCTATTCCAAATCAACCGAGTAAGTATGAAGACTATTTCATTCAAGAAGATATGTTGTTCAAAGGTATTCAGTTGTTTATATTGAGAGGATCAATGAGAACTAATTTGATAAAGGAAAAACATAAAGGTATTTTTGACCTCAGTTGTATAAGGATTCTCAGAAATTTGTGAAAAGTTGTGGAATTTGTCAAGTTGCAAAAGGAGTAAGTCAAAATACTGGATTGTATACACTGATTTTTGGTCTTGAGAAACCTTGGAGTGATATCAGCATGGATTTTGTTCTTGGCTTATCGAGGACAACAAGAGGTAATGATTCCATATTTGTTGTTGGATAGATTCTCTAAGATGACACATTTCATACCATGTAAGAAAACATCAGATGTAGTATGTATAGCATATATTTTCTCTAAGGATATTGTAAGATTGCATAGATTACCGAGGAATATCATCTCTAACCGAGATAGTAAATTTGTCAGCTATTTTTGGAAAAAAAACATTGGAAGAAGTTGGACACCGAGTTGAAGTATAGTTATACATTTCATCCATAGACTTATAAACCAAAGTTTGGGTAACTTGTTAAGATTCTTAGTTGGAGACACACTGAGTAATTGGGATTTGATGTTGGCACAAGAAGAGTTTGCATATAACAGTTCAAAGAATTGAAGTACTGGAAAGACACCTTTTGAGATTATTAATGGCACACAACCGAGAGGTATATTAGAATTGAGAGATACTGCTGGAGAAGAAAAGATAAGTGATGAAGGAGAGAAATTTGCCGAGTTTATGAAGAAATTGCATGAGGAAGTGAAACATAAGTTCGAGAAAAGTAATCAGAAATACAATTATAGTGCAGATAGATCAATGAGACAAAAATTTTGAAGTTGGTGATGCAGTTATGGTGCATCTGAAGAAAGGAATATTTCTTATTGGAATATATGGTAAATTGAAAATGAAGAATTTGGTCCTTGCAAAATATTGAGAAGATTTGATAGTGGAAATGCTTATGAAGTAGAATTACCTGATGACATGGATATATCACCTATATTCAATATTTCAAATTTTTATGAGTATCATGAACCTGATGAAGAAGTGGCAGTACCAAGTGATTATCCTAAGAAATAGATAGAGGAAGTTGAGCATATTTTAAAACAGAGAGTTGGCAAAAGTACAAGAGGAAAGAATTACATGGAATAAATGGTGAAATGGAAGAACAAACTGATTGAGGACTCATCTTGGATTTCTCAATCTGAGTTGGATTCAATTTAGGTTGTACCTGACTCATGATTCAGAGAATCATTTATTTTAACCCCAGGTGTCCGATGATGGAGCATCTTGGGTTCTTGGCAATCTTGTATCAACCAAAAAAATATGTTTTCTTTGGTTTGGTATCTTGCTGGAGATTGCTCGGTAAAGTGCTCGGTAACTACTTGGTTCACTCAGTTGAAGAATTAATTTCCACTCAAGCTCGGTTACTTATTTCTATCTTTCTTTACTGATGGGTCCCAATTTTTTCTTGGCTACTCAGTGGGTTTTCACCAAGTTGTCTCTGTGCTCGGTTGGTTCTTACCAAGTTATTTCTGGTGCTTAGTTGAATTATTACCGAGTTGTGTTTTTGAAGTTGGATCTTCTGGCTGACTTCTGAATTTAATTTCTGTAGCATAATTAATGTTGGGATCTCTCATTGGGATGTGTGTGGACCTAAATCTGGGTCTTTTAGATTTCCTATGTTGGATCTTTAGGATCTAAGTGCCGACCTCTTTGGTGGAATCTTGTATATATTTGGTTTTTTGTTCTTAGAAAAATGGATTTTGGAATAGGAGATTAGGTGTTAGCAGATTTGGATTGCCAGTCTATGACCTCACATGTATGAATATTATTCTATCAAAGATATGAATGTATATGGCCGAAATCAGGAAGGCCTTATAACCTGACATGTATGATTTTTGATGAAATAATATAAAGTTCTACTATTTCTTCTCTCCCTTTTTGTGTGTTGCTTCCATGTTGTTCTGCAATTTGGTTTGGATAGCAGGGAATGCCTTGTGCCCTGGTCTTCCTACCCTCCTTGCATCAGTAATGGTCCATAAGAACCCATATCTCATGATAATAAATGGAACACTTAACACTCATTACATCTAGGTGATTCTTATAGAGGTGAATCATTGGGCCTTTCTGGGAGGCCACCTATCCTAGTATGACTCCCACTCAAGCATGCTTAATCTTGGAGTTTCTTCCAAGGTTAAATCCAGTTAGCTTGCTACCCTATTTTTAAGACCCACTTATAAATTTTAAAATTTTCATGTTTGTTAGATAAAGAATAGCTAAATCTTCATAAGCTCTAAACCCTCATTCTTTATAAACTTATCTACATTCTACTTTGTTGTTGAATAGTTCAACCCTACTACCAGTCACCTAAGTTATCACTTAAGTCTATCTTGTCATTGAAACAAAAAGATCATTTGCTAGCATATTACCTTTTAGCTAATTGAATTATCTAAAATTTCCCCAATTCATATCTTTTATAGACTTAAGTGATTTATTTTACACATGCAGATTAAATCCCCTATGTTTTTTTGAGCTCTACTAAGTCAATTCTACCCACTCATTACAAGTTTGAAAATTTATAAAATATTTACATCTTGAATGTTATGGAATGGTAGAATAGCTCTATATGCTTATGTTCTAAGTATAAATTATGCTATGTTCTTAGCACCTCACACTGTTGTGGGTGTTAACTTGTCAAACATAGAATGTGTTGTAGAACAACAAAATAACTCTTGCATAACTGGAACAAAATGATCTTGGTGAAGGAGCACCTATGAAGACACCTAGGGTCACCATGGATCCAATTAGAGATAGGAAAAAATCATCCCTAAGTGTGAATTGGGATGCATTAATCCAATAATGGCAATTTGCAATAAAGAATGTAATAAAATGTTCCTAAGTCCTAATGGTCCAAGTAAAGGAATAGGACATCAAAATGTTGTAAGTTGGACCAATAGTGTCCCAAGGGTTCAATTAGGGTCTAGAATTGTTTAGTAGGGTCTAATAGATCCTAGGAGATGAATCCTTAAGTTGGAATAAGCTGTAAACAAGAATAAAAATAAAAATACACAAGTTAATAATTTAAATAGTTGAATATTAACAGTTAGTTGTATTTGGGGGGAAATTTGATTTAGGAGGCTAAACTACATTTGTAATCACAAATAACCGATGAAATTGGTTGTAGAGATTATTTTTCACCTGTATATGCCCACATAAAGGCAGGACAGAGTAGGTATTGAACTAATAACATACGTTTATTTGCATATTTTGATTTTTTTTTGAATGCTTAATTGACTCTAAAGGTTGTAGAAACATTTATGAATTCTCTAAACATCATTTCAATTTATTTGAGTAAGTTTTGAAGCCTAGGAATCTGACTATCTCGTGACAGGCCTAGAAATTGTGAATTGTTTTGAATAAATGGATTAGGATTCATCCCTTACTGTAGTGTCTATGATTTTGGGGATGAATCAATCATTGTACCATATCAAACTAACCTTCTAAATTTAATATTGAAGAGTATGTTGCAGGGTGATCACCATTGTTTGACTATTGTAGGTTAAAAGACATGAAATTGTCTCCTTGGCTATAATAGTAGCCATTCTTCTTGAAGGAGGGCACTATATTTACATGGAATCCTTCATGATATGAATAGGAGAAGGTTTTTGGTCCATCAATTGGAGGAGATAGTGCTTGGAGAGCCTATATTGAAGAAGCCCTAGTTTTGGAGGGTTTTAGGCCTAATTTGGGGATTTTGGTGTTGCAAGGGGTCCGAGTCTAATTCCTCTTGTATTTGTACATTTGAGGACATAAGGAGTCAATGTCCAAGAGATGGGGTCTTGAGGTTGAGTGGGGCTAGTATTTTCTTTGAAAATTCAGCACTTTTATGCATAGTTTCAGGGTACAATGCACATCAAATTGTTAAGAGTCTTCGTACGTGCTCTTAACCACATTATTACGATACTATCTGAAATAATTTCTCAACTATGTATAACCTAATATGAAATTCTCTGTCTATGTTGAATCAATCTCTATATGCTACTCTATCTGCACCAAGTGGTATCAGATCAAGTAAGAGCCTTGGGAGGAAGGTTAGGTGTGTATGTCTGAGGAAGCGTTTGAAGAAGAGGCTCAAAATATGCCTCCAAAGTTGACAAACATGGAGCTTGCTAGGATGGTCATGGAGCAAGAAGAAAAGAACAAAATATTCAAAGAAGTGATTGAAAGGTTGATCAATCATGTTGAGAAGAGGGGTTTAGACCCGTGTAATGATGAAGAAGAAGTAGAACATGAACCTATTGAAGAAAGGTTGGATCTTGAGGATGCTAGATAATTAAAGATCCCAAAGGCAGTTAAAGGAGGATAATCCAAAGTCAAAGAAGAGATCCCAATGTATGATGGGAATATGGATGAGGAAGTGCTCCTTGATTGGTTCAATGCTATTGAGAACCAATTTGACTATGAGGATATTGAAGACAAACATAAGGCTAAGATTACAAAAGCAAGGCTTAAGGGTCATAAATTGTTATGGTGGGAATGCCTACAAGAAGAGAGGTGGAAGAAAAGCCTACCAAAGATCACATCATGGCCTAGAATGATGGCCAAAATGAGGGAGAAGTTTCTATAAGAGGACTACAAGGTTCAACCCTTCAAGAAGATTCAAGGGTTGAAGACAAAGGACATGGATGTCCAAAGGTATATAGAGGAATTCCACAAGCTTGACATCAGAGCCTCTCATAATGAAGATGTGGAAGAGAAGGTGGAAAGATATCTTGGAGGGCTAAGGTACAATATTGAGGATGAAATGAGCATGGCCACACCAAGGACTCTTGAATATTGCTACAATTTGGCAATGAAGGCAAAAGACAATATTAGAAGAAGGCAAGAGAGGCAAGGAAGTTCAATAGGGAAAAAAAAGAAGGGGAAAGGACTGAATCCAATCCAAGGAAAAAATGAGAAGGGTAAAGAGAAAGTCACAGATCAGAAAGGAGAACAAAGAAGTGGTAGAGGAAAGAGTTTCCCTAGGAAGTGCTACAATTGTGGTGAAGAAGGGCACCCATTCTACAAGTGTCTTGAAATAGAAGATAAGAAGAATGAAAAGAGGGTCCATTTGACTCAAGGAGAAGAGGACAGTAAACAAAAAGAGGAAGAAGGAACACTCCATGACTATGCATGACCTAGAGAAGGTGAATGTCTCTTGATGGGAGGGTTACCTATTCAACATATACCCAAGGTATCTATTTTTAGAACAAATTGTAAATGTTATGGAAATGTTTTCAAGGATATCATAGATTCTGGTTCATTTGATAATATAGTGTCCTATGAGATGGTAAATAAGTTAAACTTGCCTAAATTTCCCATTGGAAGACCATATAGGGCCTCTTGGGTCAGTAATGTTCAGAATATTGTGATTAAGGAGCATGCATATGTAGACTTTTCAATTGGGGGTTATGTTGATAGGGTTCTATGTGATATAGTTTCCATGACATGTTGCCACATCCTCTTAGGGACACCATGGCCAGATTCAAGGCAGACCATTCATTATGGTTTTAAGAATGAATATGTGGTGCACAAGGAGGAAGAAAATTCACCATTAAACCTCTTCCAAGCCAAGTAGTAGAAGTTGGTAGCATCATTGTCTTTGGTGAAAAAACATATGTTTATTTGAAGGTTCCTAAACAAGAGGACATTGTGACTACAGAGTAGATGCACATTACCACTTTATTGGTCTTGAAAGATAAGTTTGTTGCCAGTCATGAGGCATTGACTGTAAGATATAAAAATAGGCATGACGATAGTGTATTTGTTGGCACTTTGTGGTGTACTTTGGGATAATCAGTGAAGAAAAGTATAGTGGTGTCATTGAAGGACACAAGGAATGCTCTATTTGATTCTGGAGTGCAGTTGCAAGGATAATTTGTGGGAGTACAAGATCACTGTTTGCAGCAGTCCACTATGAAGTCTGATGACATATTTGAACTTGATCTAATTTCTTCTTTTGTTTCTCACTCTTTTCATACAGGTGTGAAGGGTAGGAAGAAAGAGTTGGTTGTTGATCAGAGGGATCACAAGGAGCAGAGGAGAGGACCACCTTTAAGGAGAATGGGTGGAAACAAGACACAATCCCTTAGTTCTTGGGACAAATTTTTTTTCCAAGGTGGCGTGTATGGTGCAGGAGCACCTATGAAGACACCTAGGGTCACCATGGATCCAATCAGAGATAGAAGGACAAAATCATCCCTAAGTGTGAATTGGGATGTATTAAAGCCACTAATGACAATTTGAAATAAAGAATGTAATAAAATGTTCTTAAGTCCTAATGGTCCACGTAAAGGACTAGGACATCAAAATGTTGTAATTTGGGCCAATAGTGCCCCAAGGGATAAATTAGGGTCTATAATTGTTTAGTAGGGTCTAATAGATCCTAGGAGATGAATCGTTAAGTTGGAATAAGTTGTAAACAAGAATAAAACCAAAATACACAAGTTAATAATTCAAATATTTGAATATTAACAGTTAGTTGTATTTGATGGGAAATTATATTTAGGAGGCTAAACTACAATTTTAATCACAAATAACCAATGGGATTGGTTGCAGAGGTTATTTTTCACCTGTATATGCCCACACAAAGGTAGGAGATCAAGGTAGTATAGCTGGGTACATCCATTTATACGGACATAGTAGGACTTGAAGTAATAACATAAGTTTTCTTGCATATTTTGATTTGTTTTGAATGATTAATTGAATCTAAAGGTTTTAGAAACATTTGTGAATGCTTTGAACATCATTTCAATTCATTTGAGTCAGTTTTGAAGCCTAGGAATCTGACTGTCCTATGATAGGCCTAGAAATTGTGAATTATTTTGAATAAATGGATTAGGATTCATCCCTTACTATAGTGTCTATAATTTTGGGGATGAATACATCATTGTACCATATCAAACTAACCTTCTAAATGTAATATTGAAGAGTATGTTGTAGGGTGATCACCATTGTTTGACTGTTGTAAGGTAAAAGATATGAATTTGGCTCCTTGGCTATAACAGTAGCCATTCTACATGAAGGAGGGCACTATATTTTGATGGAATCCTTCTTGATATGAACAAGAGAAGGTGTTTGGTCCATAAATTGGAGGAGATAGTTTTTGGAGAGCCTAGATTAAAGAAGCCCTAGTTTTGGAGGGTTTGAAGGCTTAATTTGCGGCTTTTGGTGTTGGAAGGGGTCTGAGTCTAATTCCTCTTGTATTTGTGCATTTGAGGACATAAGGAGTCATTTTCCAAGAGTTGGGGTCTTGAGGTTGAGTGGGGTTAGTAGGTTCTTTGAAAATTCACCACGTTATGCATAGTTGCAGGGTATAGTGCTACAATAGTACCCATAAAATTGTCAAGATTCTCCTTACGCACCCTTAACCACATCATCATCATACTATCTGAAATAATTTCTCAATTGTGCATAACCTAATATGCAATTCTCTATCTCTGCTGACTCAATCCTTGTCTTCTACTTTGTCTGCACCAGATCTTGTCCATCAATTTCTCCATGAAGATCATATATAAATTTCACCTACACTCCCTTAGGCCATAAATAGTTAGATCTACTCTCACTCAAACACAAGAATAGTTTTAGATGATGTTTCATTGATTACATTATGACTAAATGTGCCAAAATAAATTATTGAAAGGGATTTCTCTCCTCATTGTTCCCCTAAAACTAGTGAAATAAGGTATATCAAGTGACAATACATGTACAACCTCAAGCAACACTATTGATTTCCCCTTTGCTTCTTACCACCCTTAATGATTTTCCTAAAAATTATCAAATTTTATTGTACTGGGCATAATAGTTGTATGTTGAGGTTAATTTGTATTGGAAATATATGTTTGGTTACCAGTTGTCATTGCTATCAAATATTTTGTTATAGAGGTGTTTGCAATACCCCTTTAACCCTAACAAAAGTTTGTGCTTTTAAATGAAGTAAGATCTTTCAATATTTTCTTACAGCTTAAGTTGTTCATGATACTTTTTTGATCTATTCCTATAGTTTATTTATAATGATTTCATGAGCTAGCACCTGAGGGTTCTAGTATCAAACATAATATCTAAGGGTATCATTTGTGTATGTGTTTATCTCCATGTGGTTATATACAGTTAGGATGTTATATGATATATACTTGATGGATATATATTCTTCTATCAAGGTTACTTTTGATGAATCTTGTATCTCACTTAATGATTTAGGGTATTTCTCATGATTATGTTGATTTATTATTAGTATCAACTATAGACTAACCCAATGCTCAAGATTCTAACCATCATTATGATAATGCTAAATTCTTTGTGTGTGTGTGTGTGTGTGTGTGTGTGTGTGTGTGTGTGTGTGTGTGTGTGTGTGTGATGTGCTTTCATGGTTCGGGATGAAGTCGTAGTTACTCACATGGATGAGGTCCACATGATATATCGATCCTGGTCATCTATCTATAATGTCTTCTTTTATATGTACATCGATGCACATGTATTTATTCTCTATGATGAAGGCTTGTAGGTACTGGGCATCAACTTCACCTACCTTCACAAGTCTGAGCATGCCCCAAAATCCTTGATCATTGTTGTTGTTACAGAGATAGTACCAAGGTCCCGCAAGATCAATCCTATCCCTGATCCTTGCCCCTGGGTTGGGTCTTTTTGAATTTATCCTTTGGTTGTGGATTGGTGTCCGATTATGCTAGCTTGGAGTTATAAGTTGGTTATTGTGGATATTAATTATAGTCCCTAGGACTAGGTGAGTATTGATTTGTGTGGAGATTCTCTCTGTACTTTATGGAATGAACATCTGTTAGTAATAAAATGTTTGTCCTATGAAATTTAAATACATTATAATAAGCTTTGTGAAGTGTATTCATAAATATATATGTTTATATTTATGTGTGTTTATATATATGTGTGTGTGTGTGTGTGTGTGTGTGTGTGTGTGTGTGTGTGTGTGTGTGTGTGTGTGTGTGTGTGT
>MU226858.1:723393-764101 GCA_018584345.1 Thuja plicata | reverse complement strand
AAGTGAAGGAATTAATTAATTATGTGTATTTATAATCAAATCAACATCATTATTTTGATGGCAATGGAGGTAATTACTATTAATCCTTTTAGGGGCATAGTAACTAAACATAATCTAAGAGTGAAAAGTAAATATACATATTAGGGTAAAATTAATTACCTAAATCTTCGTTAAACATATAATTAAATAAAGATGGTAAATAAATTAAAGAACTTATAGGTAAAATCTGCATATCAAAATTATCTAAGAACTAATAAGGCTTCAACTAATAACCAATATATGGTTGTGGATGGTTGCATCGGTTGATTTTCCCCGTGAATCCAGTCCCGCACCATATTTATGAAAGGAGGATTGTAGAGTAGGGAGTTAACAAGAAAATAAGAATTGGCATATGGAAATTCTCAGCCAGAAATTATTGAGAAAGTTGGTGGTGGCATTCGGAAGGAATCTCTATGAATTAAAGAGCTTGAGGAAGTTTGGAATTGGCTGGAGTGGGCTTGGAGCTTCTTCCAAAGGTTTTTTCGTAGGACTCCAGATAGGCTCTACCCTGGAAGAGAATCCTTTTCATATGAATACTGTGTTTGATGTGTGTGCTTTACTGTGTGTTATTATTTTATTTGATCAGAGGAAACCTTTTATGGTTGTATTGATATATGACTTCTTGCATAATTGAGTCATTGATGACTATCTTAATGATAGATAATGAGAGTGTATGCTCTGGTCATCTATCCTTCTTTATAATATTTTTCTTTAAATTTGATGTCTTATACCTGGAGCCTTCATCCTTTGATGCTTATGAGTTGTCGTAGACTTTCTCACTTGTTAGAATAATATGTCATTGATGTTATCCTACTTTACCTTGTATCCATTGGTGATAATAAGATAGACTTACCTTGAAGGTAGAATGGGTTTGAGGGTTTCCTTGGAAGGAGAAAAGAGGGATCTCAAATGGGTATCCCTCCAATTCTTCTTCCCAAGCCTCCATCTTACCCGGTTTTACCCGAAAGGCCAATATGCAAGTTGCTATCTCTGGAATCAACAATCCTTTACCATTTGTGCAGGTTTGGGCTCCATCTGCACAGGTTGCATGACCATCTGCACATGATGAAGGACCAAGTGTGTAGATCTTGACCATCTGTGTAGCTTGAGTCCCCATCTATGCATCTTGAGGCCCCATCTGCATAGCTTCAGACCCCATCTGCACAGGACCTTTCCAGGCTGATGTTTAGGGATTTTAGTAAGTATAGGGTTTCTATACTGACCCAAGGATGATGTATTTTTTTGTTTGACTTGTTGGTTCACTGATTTCTCTATTAGTAGTATATCTAGTGCATTTTGATGCATAAGAGCTAGGTCAGTGTGGTGGTCCCAGTCCGATTTCAGCCTTAGGGAGAAACATAAAGTATTTTGTTGTTTGACTTGTTGGTTCATTGATTTCTCTATTAGTAGTATATCTAGTGCATTTTGATGCATAAGAGCTAGGTCAGTGTGGTGGTCTCAATCCGATTTCAGCCTTAGGGAGAAACATAAAATGTAACATTTAAGTATAAGCTATATACTCTTAATTCCTTATAATTTAAGTTACATTTTATGTAATACCTTCTAGGATGTTTGAGAGTGGTTTCAGCCTCCTAGGAGTTCAAATAAATATTCTAGATTTTGACAGTTTTAGGAAATTTCAGACTTAGCCAAATTTTAGGAATCAACATGTTTTCTATAATATGATCTTATTATGATGTTTTGTGGTTTGAGTTGGTACCAAAAGGCACTGGTTATATGGTTTTGTATAATACTTGATGTTGATGCATTTTGATGTCTTCTTATGTGTTATCTACCTTCTTGTATGCCGGATAATGGTTTAGGAATGTCCGATGGACTAGGGACAATCAATGATCACCTAAATCCAATCCAATGATGTTAAGATGTTATGATTTGTGTTTGGATGAAGTACTTGACATAATTATGTTGTTGAGAATCCCTTTTTGATGCATTGGATGCAATATGGATGTGTTTTATCCACCTGAGTACCTGATTGTGGTTTAGGGTTGTCCAGAGGATTCGAGATGACTTCCTAAACCCAATTATTTGATGTTGTGACATTTTTATGGCTTCTTGTTTATTATGATGTGTATTCCTTATGTTCTTTTGACACTTGTTTGGGTAGGGAACCTAAGGACACTAGGTGAATGGATCATAGTGAGGGACCGGGGCCCTAAGTGGCTAGTACCAGGGTAACCCACTGGTGAGTTGTTTAATCTAGTGAAAACATTAATTAATTATGGGAAGGGTACTACAGATTAACTAAGATAAGCCTCACCCATGCTAGTAGTCCTAGTATAGGCTACAGATGAAAGTGGGAGAAGGTGCTATTGCAATAGCACAATCAAACATTCTCATCCCTATGAAAGATGTTTGGATCCACATGTGCCTACTTGGGGGTCGGGGCCTAGAGTGGCTTACCAAGGTAACTCAAGGGGTGAGGGCTATGCGATGACACTCGCCTAGCTTGTATCTTAGAGTTCCTACCAATGTGATTGTGTCCTTTTTGGTCCTTGTGATCTTCTTGCATTTTCAGTTGTGTGATGTTTTGGGAAGGGCTATCATCACCTTAGGAGTATCCTAGTTGTTACCTTCTTGCGTGGACCTTGGTATCTATCTCTTAGCACGGGGGAGTGGACACTTTTTGGTTCCACATGGTTGGGTGGTTAATCTTTATTATATCAATGTACTATTCATGGTCAGATGGATCTTGGCTCCTATTTCTTCTGGATTTTCAGTTTTGAAGACTTATTATTGCATATGTAAAGATGTACTTATGTATGTGCATTCTTGTAATATAAATCTCTTGTAAATAATTGGATATGATGATATAATGTATATCAATGTATCAAAGCAATGTATAAGGGAATGGGTAGATCTAGGTAAAAAGGGAAGGGAAGATATTATATGTTATCATTATGAAAAGTGATTAGGATATCTATTCACATATCTTTTATTACTTTTTGGTATCCAAGAAATGATCGTAGACTTAGTATGAAATAATGTATTTATGAATGAATGTGCTATCTCTTAATGTAAGGTTGTGGAAGATTATTATGAATTGACGAATTAATGAATAAATAGCTATAGAATTCAATATTGGATTATGTTTACTATGTATCACAAATGTGCATGGAATTATAAAGTATATAGGGCATTTCTTATCTATCAAATGTTTATTTCTCACTTCAATGCTTAAATGAATAGCGTAAATAGTGACGTTAGTTTAGTAAAGGATAACTCACATAGTTACATGTTAAACGTAAAGGAATGAATTGGTAAACTTGTATCAATCGATCAGTGCCTTAATGGATAAATTAATAGATTAGATTATGTTTCTTTAATAGTGGCATTAGGGAACCTGAGAGGACATAGATTAGTTGTAATAGTTCATTAAAAAAAAAATCCACATCTCCTAGTAGTTAGTTGGCTTGTCCTCCTGGGTTCCCTAGCGGGGTGTGACATCTCGGTATCAGAGCCCTAGGTTCCACACTGGGAACTCTGGGACTCATATCTCACCTATGGATAACATTGAATATTTTATCTCTATCTCCTTTGTTTTCATTTGTATGCCAGAAAAATTTGAATCTTAGGAAATGAAGGCTTTGTTTCTTGTATTTATGTTACATTGTCTTATAAGGGTATGCCTATTCCTCTATGATTGAGTTATATTATAACTTATGTTTTTGCATTCTGAGATCAATGATGTGTTAATGGATGCTTTCTATAAATAGAATTTTAAGGAATTACTTATACTTGTGTGTGTGATCTTCTTGTTGATAAATGACATTGTTATCTCTAGGAAAGCAAAAAGTAAAAAGATACCTAATGTTTTTGATTGTGGTGGTAGGTAATATTATCTCCTGACCCTACCTATAATATATTTTATTAGAAATGTTGTGCACTCCATCTTCTTATAAATGCCCAATTGACTTCCTTCTTAGAAATGAATTTCCTTTGCACCTTTAATGTGAAGAAAGAAATGATTGTGGTAGTGCTTGCTTTTATTCTTATAGGACTAAAATGGTAATAATTAAAGTTCATGGCTAATAATTTGTACCTAGAAAAGATGTGAAAAATTTGGTGTCGTGTCTTGGTTTAAAATTTGAAAATGATTTTTTCTCTTATTCTTGGCAAAAGATGAAAGAGAGTGGTACCATAGATCATTGTGTGAAAGGAGAAACTAGGACACAAGAGTGAATAAGGTTGTAATAGATAGTTGATATATAATAACAGTTTGAATGATCTCTCTCTTTCTCCTCTATTGTGGCTTCTTGAAGTAGGAACTTGAAATGTAAGGAACCAATAATTTATTTCCATATGCATTTCTCTCTGTCTCTCTCTTCCATCTTAAGATATAAGTTTTGAAGGACTAAAATTGTTTAGACAAGGCAATAATATATCAAGAAAATTTGTAAATACTCAATTAGGAGACCCTTGGGTGAAGGACCTATGTCCCCAAAATTTTATCACAGGCTATAATTCACATTTGCATTTTGGAAGAATAATTTTTATTCTTGTTTTGGTAAGAAGCTATATTATTTATGCATGCCATGTTAATTTGCATAGAAAATGAGTTAAGCTAACACAATCAAGCAAGTCTAGAGAAGAGTATGTACGAAAATGGATTATCTATACTAATGATGGAAGTTGTTTTTATTAAATATATGTATTTCTAGATGCCTAGTGAATGGTTAGGATCCTAGATGAGTATTATGGAAACAAATTCAAGTTTTATATACATTGTGATCAACACCTTAGTAGTAATTAACAATACTAAGTGATTAATCAACTATGAAAAGAAGTGGTTCTGGTAAATAAATTCTATAAGAAGATGGTTATGTACGTTACTCAATTTTTTTAATTGGATACAAGGTTACCTCAAAAGTTTTAAAGTGTATGAGGGTAATATTACAAATAGGTAAAGGGTAGAAATTAAAGTCATGTACATTTGGTTAAGATTATTGATTTAAATGTTGTGATTGTGAAGATAGTAGTAGGAATCATGTGCTTCTTCCTCTCTTGGTGGATCTATGATCATTATAAAATAAGGAACTTGAAAGAACACTTTTACATTCTTGTCTAACATTAACTAAATGCTATATGGAAACTGCCTAACATGCAAATTAGGGAAAAATGTAAATATTACTAGTAAGCTTTGAGAAAGGATCCTAGCTTAATAGATCATGGTGCAATAAATTGAAAACTAATTATTACTCCTCTAGGGATATGAATGTGTTTTTGAAAGTCAAAAACTAAAACTATTATATATGTATTGTAAAGTGTGTATGTATCCTAAGTTATTGGAAGTCTATTTAAATCTTGATGAAAAATAATACTATTTACTTGCTAAAAGAGGTTGTTTTATGTCTTCTAAAAAGAGTTCTTATAAAAACTGCGCTTTAATGCAAATGGTAAGTTTTGAGTATCTAGATTGTTTTAATTTCATTATTACAAAGGTAAATAACAATTGTTTGCTATATTCCCTTCATGAAAAAAACAAATATAAATGTTATATACCCCGCTATGTTTGTCATGCATAGTTAGTAAGGAACGCAAATTTTAGAACCCTATTTTTAATGAAGTCTCACATTTTGTATTGGGTAGGATAAGATTGTGTCTCAAAAGAGAAAATGTATCATAAATCCATCTTCTTATATTAGTTACCATAGATAGGAGCTTTGATATTGTGAAAAGAAGTGATAATTTCAATTGGTAAAATATGCATTTTCCTTATATATTGATGTTAGTGAGTAAACATGAATACCTTAGAGTTTGAAGTTGATGACAATAATTTTGAAGTAATTTTAAATATCTTGTTGACAACTTACTACATGAAGTGTAGGAATCACATGGGTAATTCTTTTGAAAGTCTTTTACTATTGGAATTGAGTTAATCTACACTAAAATTGTAATAAGATAGGATTTATCAAAACTCTTGATAGGAGAATTACGCATATAGTCATTAAATAAGGTTCTAGAGTGGTAATATTGCAATTTTGTTGGATAATAATTTTTAACTTACGTGTGATATATAGTTCATTTTATCTCTTCCAAATTCTAGGAGTAAGTTGAATCTAACGGGAGGAGGATGTAATACCCCTCTAACCCTAATGAAAGTTCTGTTCTTTTAAATGAAGTAAGATCTTTCAATATTTTCTTACAACTTAAGTTGTTCATGATACTTGTTTGATCTATTCCTATAGTTTGTTTATAATGATTTCATGAGCTAGCACCTGAGGGTTCTAGTATTAGAAATAATATCTAAACGTATCGTTTGTGTATGTGTTTATCTCCATGTGGTTAGTGAGGACCTTCAAGACTTGTTTGAATATAGTAAGGATGTTATATGATATATACTTTATGGATATTTATTCTTCGATCAAGGTTATTTTTGATAAATCTTGTATCTCACTTAATGATTTAGGATATTTATCATGATTATGTTGATTTAATATTAGTATCGATTATAGACTAATCCAATGCTCAAGATTCTAAACCTCATTATGATAATGCTACATTCTTTGTGTGTGTGTGTGTGTATACATGATGTGTTTTCATGATTTAGGATGAAGTCGTAGTTACTCACATGGATGAGGTCCACATGATATATCAATCCTGATCATCTATCTCCAATGTCTTCTTTTATATGTACATCGATGCACATGTATTTCTTCTCTATGATGCAGGCTTGTAGGTACTGGGGCATCGACTTCACCTGGCTTCATAGGTCTGAGTGTGCCCCAAAATCCTCGATCGTTGTTGTTGTTACAAAGACAGTACCAAGGTCCTGCAAGATTAATCCTATCCATGATCCTAGCTCCTGGGTTGGGTCTTTTTGGATTTATCCTTTGGTTGTGGATTGGAGTCTGATTATGTTAGCTTGGTGTTTTAAGTTGATTATTGTGGATATTAATTATAGTCCCTAGGACTAGGTGAGTATTGATTTATGTGGATATTCTCTCTGTACTTTATGGAATGACCATCTATTAGTAATAAAATGTTTGTCCTATGAAATTTAAATACATTATAATAAGCTTTGTCAAGTGCATTCATAAATGTATGTTTTATAATAATATTTAAATGGATATATATACACGTAGGCATATGGGTGCACATATATGCATATGTTTATACATATGTTTATAGATATGTTTATATATATTTATATATATATATATATATTTATTTATATGTTTATATTTATGCGTGTTTATGTATTTATTCATATACATATGTGTCTTTATTGAAGTGAAGGAATTAATTAATTATGTGTATTTATAATCAAATCAGCATCATTCTTTTGATGGCAATGGAGGTAATTACTATTAATCCTTTTAGGGGCATAGTAGCTAAACATAATCTAAGAGTGAAAAGTAAATATACATATTAGGGTAAAATTAATTACCTAAATCTTCCTTAAACATATAATTAAATAAAGATGGTAAAGAAAAAGAAATTACGGGAACAATCTGCATATTAACATTATCTAAGAACTAATAAGGCTGCAACTAATAACCAATATATGGTTGTGGATGGTTGCATCAGTTGATTTTTCCAGTGCAACCACTCCCACACCATATTTATGAAAGGAGGATTGTAGAGTAGGGAGTTAGGAAGAAAATAAGAATTGGCATAAGGAAATTCTCAGCCAGAAACTATTGAGAAAGTTGGTGGTGGCATTCTAAAGGAATCTCTGTGAATTGAAGAGTTTGATGAAGTTTGGAATTGGCTAGAGTGGGCTTGGAGCTTCTTCCAAAGGTTTCTCCACAGGACTCTAGGTAGGCTCTACCCTGGAAGAGAATCCTTTTCATATGAATACTGTGTTTGATGTGTGTGCTTTACTATTTGTTGTTGTTTTATTTGATCAGAGGAAACCTTTTATGGTTGTATTGCTATATTACTTCTTGCATAATTGAGTGGTTGATGACTATCTTAATGATAGATAATGAGAGTGTATGCTCAGGTCATCTGTCCTTCTTTATGATTTGTTGCTTTAAATGTGATGTCTTATACCTGGAGCCTTTATCCTTTGATGCTTATGAGTTGCAGTAGACTTTCTCCCTTGTTAGAATAATATGTCATTGATGTTATCCTACTTTACCTTGTATCCATTGGCGGGAAATAAGGAAGAATTACCTTGAAGGTAGAATTGGTTTGAGGATTTATTTGGAAGGAGAATAGAGGGATCTCAACTGGGTATCCCTCTGATTCTACTTCCCAGGTCTCTATCTTACCCAGTTTTACTTGAAAATCCAATCTGCAAGTTGCCTCCTCTAGAATACATAGTCCTTTACCATCTACGCGGGTCTGGGATCTATCTGTGCAGGTTGCGTGACCATCTGCAAAGGATGAAGGCCCAAGTGTGCAGGTCTTGACCATCTGCGTAGCTTGAGCCCCCATCTACGCATCTTGAGGCCCCATCTGTGCAGCTTCAGACCTCATTTGCGCAAGACCTTTGCAGGCTAATTTTTAGGGATTTTAGTAAGTATAGGGTTTTTGTACTGACCCAAGGATGATGTATTTTGTTGTTTGACTTGTTGGTTCACTGATATCTCTATTAGTAGTATATGTGGTGCATTTTTATGCATAAGAGGTAGGTTAGTGTGGTGGTCTCAGTCTGATTTCAGCCTTAGGGCGAAACATAAAATGTAACATTTAAGTATAAGCTGCATACTCTTAATTCCTTACACTTTAAGTTACATTTTATGTAATACCTTCCAGGATGTTTGAGAGTGGTTTCAGCCTCCTAGAAGTTCAAATAAAGATTCTAGATTTTGAAGGTTTTAGGAAATTTCAGACTTAGCCAAATTTGAGGAATCAACATGTTTTCTGCAATATGATCTTATTATGATGTTTTGTGGTTTGAGTTGGTACCAAAAGGCACTGGTTATATGTTTTTGTATAATACTTGATGTTGATGCATTTTGATGTCTTCTTATGTGTTATGTACCTTCTTGTATGCCAGACTAGGGTTTATGAATGTCTGGTGGACTAGGGACAATCAATGATCTCCTAAATCCAATCCAATGATGTTAAGATGTTATGATTTGTGTTGGGATGAAGTACTTGACGTAATTATGTTGTTGAGAATCCCTTTTTGATGCATTGGATGCAATATGGATGTGTTTTATCCACCTGAGTACCTGATTGTGGTTTAGGGTGTACCAGAGGATTCGGGACAACTAGTGCTTTCCTAAACCCAATTATTTGATGTTGTGACATTGTTATGGCTTCTTGTTTATTATGATGTGTATTCCTTATGTTCTTTTGAGACTTGTTTGGGTAGGGAACCTAAGAAAACTAGGTGAGTGGCTCACAGTGAGGGGCCAGGGCCCTAAGTGGCTATTACCAGGGTAACCCACTGGTGAGTTGTTTAATCTAGTGAAAACATTAATAAAGTATGGGAAGGGTACTAACTAAGATAAGCCTCACCCATGCTAGTAGTGCTAGTATAGGCTACAGATGGGAGTGGGAGAAGGTGCTATTGCAATAGCACAATCAAATAGTCTCATTCCTATGATAGATGTCCGGCTCCACATGTGCCTACTTGGGGGCTGGGATCGAGAGTGGCTTACCAGGGTAACTCAAGGGGCGAGGGGTATGCGATGAAACTCACCTAGTCTGTATCTTAGAGTTCCTACCAATGTGATTGTGTCCTTTTTGGTCCTTGTGATCTTCTTGTGTTTTCAGTTGTGTGATTTTTTGGGGAGGGCTATCATCACCTTAGGAGTATCGTATTTGTTACCTTCTTGCATGGACCTTGG
The DNA here is from genome assembly GCA_018584345.1 of Thuja plicata. Classification (NCBI taxonomy): domain Eukaryota; kingdom Viridiplantae; phylum Streptophyta; class Pinopsida; order Cupressales; family Cupressaceae; genus Thuja; species Thuja plicata. The sequence goes on along the minus strand of MU226858.1, from coordinate 754,295 downwards.
TCTCTGTCTCCTAGCATAGGGGAGTGGACTCTTTTTGGATCCATGTGGTTGGGTGGTTAATCTTTATTATATCGAGGTACTGTTCGTGGTTAGATGGATCTTCTTGTCTCCTATTTCTTCTAGATTTTCAGTTTTGAAGACTTATTATTGTATATGTAAAGATGTACTTATGTATGTGCATTCTTGTAATATAAATCTCTTGTAAATCATTGGATTTCATGATATGATGTATGTCAATGTATCAAAGCAATGTATAAGGGAATGGGTAGATCTAGGTAAAAAGGGAAGGGAAGATATTGTATGTTATCATTATGAAAAGTGATTAGGATATCTATTCACATATCTTTTATTACTTTTTGGTATCCAAGAAATGATCTTATACTTAGTATGAAATAATGTATTTATGAATGAATGTGCTATCTCTTGATGTAAGGTTGTGGAAGATTATTATGAATTGATGAATTAATGAATAAATAGCTATAGAATTCAATATTGGATTTTGTTTACTATGTATCACACATGCGTAGGGAATAATAAAGTATATAGGGCATTTCTTATCTATCAAATTCTTATCTCTCACCCGAATGCTAAAATGATTAGTGTAAATAATGACATCAGTTTAGTAAAGGATAACTCACATAGTTACATGTTAAAAGTAAATGAATGAATTGGTAAATGTGTATTAATCAATCAATGCCTTAATGGATAAATTAATAGATTAGATAATGTTTCTTGAGTAGTGGCGTTAGGGAACCTGAGAGGACTTAGATTAGCTGTAATAATTCATTCATATATATATATATATATATATATATCCACATCTCTTAGTAGTTAGTTGGCATGTCCTCCCGGGTTCCCTGGTGGGGCGTGACAGTGTTTGTGGTTGCTCAAATACTATGGTCCATGAGTCTTCTATTCTTCTATTCATGGATGAGTAAGTTTGTGTACTAAACCTTTAGAACAGTGAAAGAAAAGTATGTATTCAATACTATAGTACATTATATATTTATAACATGCTACAATGTAGTGGAAGACAATCAAAATAGTTGAAGGCGGTAATGTATTAGAACAATGCTTTAGTGGAGTAGAAGAAAATAAGAATAGTGGAAGATAATTATGTATTTTGTGATCTTGTGAAGCTAAATTTTTACAGTGCTTTGATGGTTTTCTCTCATATTTGGAAGTCTAGGTGGTCTGGATATCTATAGTTTCAGTTGACATAGACAATATAGTTCTAGTGGTAGTGATTCATTCTATGCTTTCTAGAATGTTTTTACTCTAGAAATCAAGATTGAAGGTGCCTTGAAACTTATACAGATGGATTTAGTTTTTGGTCTTGGTTGTGGAGTTCATTGGTGTTATGAAAGTTGTTCCCTGGTATTCTAGAAATTACATTATCTAGTATTGCATTTTTGTTTAGTTGTTGTTCTGGTCTGGAGATATGTTGTGATGATTTATAATGTGGATTGTTGGTGCATGTCTCTGATGTGGCATATGAATCTCATCGTGGCATACATGGAGGTCTAGATTCTGTTGGCAATTTGGGTGTTTCTTTGGCTAGCATGTTTCTACACTTTTGAGATTAATTTAGTTACTTCAGTGATTGTAGATCTAGAATTGGGCTATATGTAGCATGTTCATGGCCTCTCTCTCTCTCTCTCTCTCTCTCTCTCTCTCTCTCTCTCTCTCTCTCTCTCTCTCTCTCCTGGAGTGGATCATGTTTCTTGATTTAGGTCAGGATTATTGAATTTAATGATTATCTCTTATTTGAATGGGTTCGTGCCTTGTGTGACCTATGTATTTAATATTTTTCTCATATATGTTTGGCTCCACTCTATGTTTTGGTTTAGATGCTTCTAGAATAAGACATTTTTGCATTTTCTATTACCTTGTCTGACTTGCTATTTAAATTTTAATATCCTTTGGCATGGATGAATTTGTTGTAATATCTAATGAAATGTATTATATATAAGTATAATTTATGCTTTGGAAACAAGTAAGGTGTGAAGCAAGTAAATAGTGCACAAACCAGTGAATATTTGTAGTTAGTAGAGAAGAGGTCAGTGATAGTGGTAGTAAAGAAAATGTAGTATCAGTGTACTACTAAGTTTGATAGTGTTGTGTAGATCAACTACATTGTTAGGAGAATCTTTCCTTATTACTATAAATAATTGTATGTTCCTAAGATAGTTAGTCTTGGGTGCATAAGTTTGTTAGTGTATCTTGCTACTTTGGTGGTGAGCCTCTGTTTACAAGTTTGAAGTAGGGAGCTCCTATTTGTATTCATTGTTGTAGTGTTAGTGAGCCTCTAGTTTCAAGTTTGAAGCAGTGAGATCCTACAAGATTTTGTAATTATATCTTTACATCAGTGAATTATTCCTTGTGGGAAAGTTCTCACTGTGGTTTTTCCCAGTTTGGGTTTTCTACATATAAAATTTGAGTATTCATGTGTTGCTGGTTCCTTCTCAAATTACATTCTTATTGTTTTGGTGCTTATTGAAGATAGTTAGTGATTTTTGGTTTATGATGATTCACTACCCTCCCCTCTCAACATCAAAAGTATGTTAAAAAATTGGTATCATATCATGGTTCCTCTAAAAGAATCTTAGCCACTTGCTAGATCCAAGATGGTATAAAACTTACATTTTTAGGCTCCGGTATTTGATGATAAAGGAGGAGAAAGATAAGAAAAATGGAGAGTTGATAGTGTTTTTTATTTTTGTCAAAATATTTTTGGTGGTTCTTTTCCATAAATGAAAAAGGGGGAGATTTTTGGAAATATATGTTTGGTTGTCTATTGTCATTGATGTCAAACATTGTGTTATGGAGGTTTTAGTGATTTCTCAGACACTATACAATTTGGAAGTATGATTTGTGTACCAAACCTTTAGAATAGTGGAAGATAGTTATGTATTCAGTTCTATAGTACATTATATATTTAGAACATGCAATAGTGTAGTGGAAGACAATTAGAGCAATGAAAGGAAATTATGTAATAGAATAGTGCTATAGGGCGGTAGAAGACAATTAGAATAGTGGAAGATAGTTATGTATTATGTGATATTATTAAGATAATGTTTTATAGTTCTTTGGTGTTTTACTATCATATCTGGAAGTTTGTGTGGTCTGGATATCTATAATTTCAGTTGAGAAAGAAAATACAGTTCTAGTGGTAGTGCTTTATTGTGGGCTTTTTGAAAATTTTACACTCCAAAAATCAGGTTTCAAGGTAGATGCTAAAACTTATACACATGGATTCAATTTTTGATCTTGGTCATGGCGTTCTCTAGTGTTCTAGAATTTGCATTATCTAGTATTGTAGTTTTGTTCAGTTGTTGTTCTCGTCCAGAGATATGCTGTGACAAATTATGACATGGACTGCTAGCATGTATGTTTGATCTAGTGTATGAATCTATTGTGGCATGTGGAGCTCTAGATTATGTTGGCAATTTAGGTGGTTATTTGGCCAACATGTTTCTACACATTTGAGATGACTTTAGTTACTTTGGTGATTGCAGATCTGGCATTGGGATATGTGTAGCATGTTCATAGTCCCTCTCTCACCTAGAGTGGATCATATTTCTTGATTTAAGTTTGGAGCATTCCATTTAATGATTATCTCTTATCTATATGGGTTTGTGCTTTGTATGACCTATGTATTTAATGTTTTTCTCATCCCTGTTTGGGCTCACTCTATTTTTTGGTATAGTTGCTTCTGGGATAGGACTTTATTACATTTTTCTATTGGCTTGGCCCACTTGTAATTTAAATTGTAATATCCTTTGGCATGACCGAATTTGTTGTAATCTCCATTGAAACATCTTATAGATAATTACCGTTTATTTTTTTGAAAAATGTAAGGTGTGAAGCAAGTAACCAGTGTGTGAACTAGTGAAGATCTACAGTTACTAGATTAGAGTTCAGTGACAGTGGAAATAAAGAAAAGATAGTATCAATGTGTTGTTAAGTTTGATACTATTGTATAGATCAACTGCATTGTCTAGAGACTCTTTCCTTATTCCTATAAATAATTGTATGTTTCTAAGAAAATAAGTCTTGGGTGGACAAGTGTATTGTTGTATCTTTATACTTTGGCAGTGAGCCTATGTTTGAAAGCCCGAAGCAGTGAGCTCTTATTTGTATTAATTGTTGTATTGACCGTGAGCCTCTGGTTGCAAGTCCAGAGCATTGATATCCTACCATATTTTTTAAATAGACCTATACATTAGTAAATTATTCCTTGTGGGAAATTTCTCACCATAGTTTTTCCTAGTTTAGGTTTTCCGCATATAAAATCTAAGTGTTCATGTGTTGTTGGTTCTGTTCATTACTTGCTTATTATTTTTGTATGCTATAAAATGATGATCAATGTAGACCGCCAAATTAAACATACATTAGAAGACCAAAAACCAATCCTTGGGCCAAATCTTATTTGTACAACCCCAAAAGGATGAAGGGATACAAATACAAGATCTAGCTAGAAGGTGGATTTAGGGTATTCTTTGTGAGATATAGAAGAAGATGACAAGAGGTATTATGCTTATAGCTAAAGAAGATATAATAGAATATCTGATCTAATGTATCAAAGTAGATTCAAGATATATAAATGCGTGCACCTAAAAATGGAAGAATAAGAAGGTATTTAGATACTAATTTTATGACTAAAAGGACCCTAGAATGACCTGATACCTAAATCCAATAATCTGCAACTTGTAACTCTAAAATCTGTAACTCTCTGTTCTGCTTTGGGAACAAGTCAAAAGTGGTTTGAACTATACCCAAGTATAGGTTGAAGGTTCAACTTCTAGATGAGATGACCAAAATCAGAAATAGAAAGTTGATATGGGAAAGTTCATTGATTGTCCTTCTGTCTTTGTAATAGGATCTACACTCAGAATATCAGGGTATAGGTTGAAGGTTTAACCTATACCTAATACTGTCAGAATCCAGAACAAAAAAATGGATTAGGAAAGGTCTTTGGATCAGCTTCTTAGATCTATATTGGTATTTTAACTCTAAGACCTATGCCTGCACACAAGAGAGAAGGGGAATTTTTTTGGGGGAGGGGCTTGCCTTGGTCAAGCCCCTGTTTAGGAATTAACCTTGAATTGAAATAAAGGAAATGCTATCATATAGAATAAATTTAATCTAGCAATACAAATGTATCATACCATGTAGATAGAATTGTACTTAGTATGAGATCAAACATGTTAATGCAATAGCCTTGAATCAACACAAAAACCAAAAGGAAATCATGTAAGACAAAACCTCATGTAGTAGATGCTTGTAATTTTCCTCAATGTTTAATTGAAGAAGAGAAAGACTTGAATGGATGAATATACATCTCCTCCCTTGATGGCCAACTCCTTTTTCTTCCTACATGGAGAAAGAAACTAGATCTATGGAAGGAAATGCATGAAGATGGATGAATGCCTTCAATGAATACTTGCTTGCTTGAACTCCTTGAATGAACAATATCTTTTTGATTGCTTGAGAGTGAATGTGATTGCTTGCATGTACATGCATATAATAGATATAAAAATGAGGGGAAGAGGTCTCCTTTTAATATAGCGATTTAGGGTCCAAATTCACGAAGGCTGACCTCATTGGGTGGGAAAATGAAAACACTTTGTATCAGGCTTGAAACCCACCAAAATTCAACCCTCAAGGTATAGGTCGAAAGTGGTTTGACCTATACCACGTATAGGTCAAAAGTGGTTCAACCTATACCAGGTATAGGTTGATCCAGGTTTGACCTATACTCGGAAGGTGTACATTTCAAGGTAAAGTTGTGGGGTTTAAGAGGTATTATCGGTTTGGGAAAAAATGGAAAGGTAAGTGGGAAAATTGATCATAAATGCATCCAAATCTTGAAATGGGGCCCAAGAGGGAAATGAATTATGTAAATGGATGGGTAAATGGAAAATTTTTCATAGACATTAGAGCCAACTTAGAGTTTTGAGAAAGATTTAAGGAGAAGGTAGGACCTTGATTTAAATTAGGTGCAATGTGAATTCCTAACATAAGGAACACACTAAAGAGGGCTAAAATGGTCCCAAAATGAATACAAAAGAAAGTGCTTACTTTTTATGACTATATAGTTTTATGTGATGATTATTGAAGATAGATAGTTAGTTTTTGTTTATGATGATTCATCCCACCCCCTCTCAGCATCCAAAGTGTGTTCAACAATTTGGGCCTTAATTTAAACTATTTAGGTTTGTGTCCACATTTAGGGCATGTGTATGGAAGGTATCACCATAAAAATTTATTTGTTTTATCTTATAAGAGCTTGGTTGGTGATGGGATTCATGTGATCCCTTTGTCTCTTGGAAATATTGGGGATCATTATTGAACATGCCAAATAACTAAGAGGTGGGGGGGGGGAATCTATTATTCAACAAATTTTCTTTAAATAAGATCCAACCAGTAAAATAGATAAAGAATTAAAACCATGAACAATGCAGAATAACACAATACACAATAAAAACTAGATTTTTACATGGAAACCCAAGATGGGAAAATCCATAGAGAAACTAATTCTCATGAAAATGGACACTGATTAATATGACACTGGTTAAGGTGAGTTTTACAAATGCTCACTGCAGGTTCGGCTCACTGTCGGTAGGCTCATTGTCAGTTGAGATAACTAACCTTAATACAAAATAGGCTATCACATCTAATATAAAAGAGTTCTTACAAGAAAAAACTAAATTGATGTAATTGCATCTATATATGAATGGATTCAATTTTGGTGAATAGTACTATCTCTATTAGTGACAAAATTGAAAACAATATTCTACCAATCTTCACTTCTACAATAGAGTGACTTTCAAATACCTTCTTTACTCTATCCTCAATTTGTTCACAAAATTTTCTTCGAGATAATACTTTCATAATGTCACCTTTATTTATTTGCATGATACCATTATTACACGCTTTCTCTCATTTTTGGATCCAAAGGATGTTCTTTATATATGCATATCCGATGAACAACTAGCCATATGTCAGCCCAGAAAGCCATGTCGGCTTGAGCATGATGAAGTGTATATTGAAGTTCAACATGCTAGCATGAGACCTAAAGGATAGGTCATGCATATGAGAAATATATACCACACTACTATGGGACCCATAATTGGTCTTACACAGGATAATTATATTACAAAACATAAGCACCAAGAGATAAGTATATTTTGGAATTGATGGAACGCCACAACCAAGACCATGTCTTGATCATACTAAAATTAACAACAACCAAACAATAATATATGAGAAGAAATGATCCAAAACATTATTTTACTATTATACCAAAACTTTTGATAAACTGCATGAAAGGACTGCATGCTGGAGATACCCGAAGGGAAGGACTCTCAGAAACAATAGTATAGTCAAGGTAGAACCATAAAAAACACTACTATCAAGAATAGTAGATGTAGCAGAGTGATATGAGGTTATTTGTGGAATAGAGGTAACCATCTACAACATATGTAGCCACACAAAAACTGCATAAGATAGATTGAATCAATTATACCATCTAAAGTACAATCAACTAATACAGACAATAGGTATAGGTTTTGACATCAATGGTAGCACATTTTCCAACAACAACATTCTCTCAACAATATACTCCTTTGACATTGATGGAAAAACACTCAAAATTGAAAATTGGTCAAAATACAAAAACCTTGAGCTTCCTCAAAAACTCCCATTGAGTTAAGTATCTTCTTCTTTAGTTAAATTTTTCATTGTTATTTGTTGGAGTTGACAATATCTCATTTGCCCAAAAATTCCTCTATTTTCTCAAGATATGAGCAAAAAACCAACAATGCCCTGGAAAAAGAAAGGAAAAAATCCCTGGCGGCTCACTGGTGGAGAACTCTGGTTGACCGACGGAGGTGGTGGCATGATAGCGGCGCGTGTGGGTGGCACAAGGTCAAGCCCACAGGTCAGTGGTGGAGTAGGGCTGAGCTCGTAGCTCGCTACCGAGCTTACTGCATTGCAGGTGGGGGTCACTGCTAAGAGACCCCAAACGCTCTACACTTTAAATTTTTTATTTTTTTTTCTCGATTCACATGTCAGGGTCATATGACCTGAAAAAAATATGCCCAGAGGTCAACTTGTGTAAAATGGATAAATTTTATATGGAAATAGGGGGTTTGGGGAATTTTGAGCTCAACTGTGAGATTCATTTGAGCCCAAAATGCCCAAAAAAGGCTACCCCTAGATTCAACAAAAAACCTCTGAAAAATATGAGCTGGAGAACAAGGCCAAATATCTCATGAAGAGAACAAGTGCATGAAGATCTGGAGCTTGGATACCATGTTGGATTTGAAGAAAAATCAACCCTACAGCTCTAAAGAATCACTTGCATGCACGCTTGTTACAGAAAGAGAGAAGACAAAAAGATATGGAGGCCAAAAATAATAGATCAATGAAAGAGGAAATATCATGTGCAAACAATAGAGAGAAAAAATTCTCAATGCAATAGCATCCTCAAAATCATTAATAATTTACAAAGAGGGAATCCTTATAAAAGGATATTGAAACCCTAAAGGGGAAAAATCTAGGTTGCATAAATAATAATTAATAAATATATTAATTATTATATGCCTCAAGTTTAGCTTAAGTAAAAGAGAGATAATAGGTGACTTAATAATTAAATCAAACTAATTTAATTAATAAGTGAAATAACTTATTACTCTAACATCATTTTCTTCTCCCCCTTTTTGCCAACAATGGAAAAGGGCTTAACATAATCAGATTAAAAAACAATTTTAACTTGAAAAATCATTTTGTATCTTTCCTTTTATAATTGGAAGACTTAGCTTTCAATAAGCAACAATAGCATTCACCTGAGCACACAAACTATCATTAAGAACCAATATTGAATCAAAAGAAGATGACCAGTTTGAAGACTAGGACTAGCATTGATAATCCTTTGCACCAAAAAGAATTCCAGAAAGATGCTCTAAGCGGACCTCAACCATGTATTTTACCAACTAGAAAGTTTTCACTAGATCCTCCCTTTGTCTTTGAACTAACAATAACTCAACTTGCAATTCTCTGACTTTGTTCCTCTACTTCGCATCTTTGTCCTTGAAGAAATCAATTTTTTTTTCCAATATTGTTCAATTCAAATTCAATACTCTCAATTCTGCTTCTGAAATTATCGATAGTTGTAGGCCATCAGAGACAATATTGGTACATATTATATCATACATTTCCTTCAAACACTCTCTTATTTCATGAATACATTTCAATAACCTCTATACAACATCTATACACTTCCTCTCAATAGCATATTTGAATTTATGACCTTCAGAACACTCTTGAAACAACCTCTTTTCAAAAATTCTCAATAAATCAGCTGGTAACAAATTGGAAATAATGGAAGAGTCACTTCCTTGTCAAGAAAATGATATATTAAAGAATTTTCAATTTCAATCTTGCTAATCGACAAAAAACAAAACCACATATCACCAACTATGTCAAATTTGCCTTCTTCTAACATAGTCTGAACAACATCAGAATCAACAGACCCTTATTCAGATATAGATGCATAATCCTTTTCAGCCTTCTTCTCCTCCTCCTCCTCCTCTTCTTCTTCTAATAAAGTAACAATTTTCTTTCCTTTTGCACTCGTTTTCCTTTTCCTAGGTTCTCGAGAGGAACCATTGGTTACAATTTCCAATTATCTCTTACTTGAGGAAGAACCTCCCTCATAGTAGCCAATGGGTAAGGCCCCTAATACAGCCTCACAAGAACACAAAGTCTTTTGCAGAGACATAAAATAATCTTTTCATGCATTCACACTGTTCTCAAGACTATCCAAACATCTGTAAATCTATTTTTTGACAGAAATGCTAGACAACCAATCCATGTTCTCTCTACCAAGTATGAATCTCAGAAAGTAAAATACTATGCACATGATTACATACCCAAATCGAAGGCATAGCCTTCGTCCAAAGACATTTTCACATTTTTGAGAAACTTTTCTAGCAACCGAATACACAATTCAGACTGCATATTATCCCTAACTATCTTGTATAATAAATACACAACTATAGTATATATATCACCTTCATGATTATAAAAAAATATTTTATATGTAATGTCGTATGAAGCATACCTCACAACTGGATCACCAAGGGTATTGATTAGAAATGCACGCTTATCTCAGTTGATACCAGTAAGCTTCTAAACTTCTTCATACTTCATAGACCTCTTACCACAAATATTTCCTACATTGTACAATCTAGTAATAGCTTTAATGAAATCTTGTGTAGTAGCATAGGGTTTGTCCAACATAAAACATCCATCCTTAAATCGATTCAACAAGAACAAAACCACCTCCGCCTTTGCAAACCAAGGAAATTCCCCCCTAAAGTCCAAGGTTTCAAACCATGAACAAGCTGTACTTCATCAGGTTTTAGTTTTTCTTCCATCTGCTTAATCTTCCCTTGACAAAACTATTCCAATAAAACCTTATTCAAAATTGGTAAGATAAATTTGTTGGTCTATCGAACAATCAAACTAGACTCCATTTTCGTACTTGATTTGGCAATCTCAAAATTTTGATAGCTCTACAAATTTCCTTTGTCTTCCTTCTTCGAAATAGTGTCAAATGATTTGAAAATTTTACCTTTTTAAATCTTAATTCATCATAATTACCTTTTCTGTACAAATTAATGATGATGATGTAATCGCCTGTACACCGCACATCAATTAAACCAAAGAAAACAAAATGAAACTTATCCATACTAAAGGAATAACTAGTATCATTGCAGACAACATGGATCGATAGATTTAGCAATTAGGATCAGTTACTTGAGGATCTAGCATCGCGATTTGGTGCCAATGAATTCTCCTCACTAGTTTCCTCTTTCTTCCATACCATGATTGTGTTCTTAGATTCTTCCGAAACAATAACATTCTTATCACTTCTTTACATTCCAGGAGCAAAAATAGATCAGCATATTTTAGCATAATGACTGCATGCTGAGCCCATTTGAAACACTTCACATTACTCTATCCTGACCTAACTAATTGAATTCTAGATTTTCACTGAATAGCCTTGTGACGATAATTATGACATACATAAAAATCACCATGAAAGATATTGTTCATGTCCCATTTTCCTTAATTGAATTAGGCATTGACTTTCCTTATGACCAAACTTATAGTATTTAAAGCATTGAATGTTTGATCTTTTCTTATTTTTCAATCTACAACCTTATGTCCAAAATACTTAAAAATAAAACAGTGAGCATTAAATGATGAATAATTTAGATCATTTTTTTGTCTGACCGAAGGCACTTTCGTCGGTACAACATTGTTTTGAACCTTGCTAGTAATTTTTGACTTAGCTTCATCTTCAAATGCTTTCTCATCATTCCCAATATTCTGAATCGAGCTCTCACCGGAGATCCCAAGACCACCCTTTTCCTTGTGACCCTTTTGCATAGATAAAATTTATTCCAAAATAGTATTTCTCTCACATACCTTTGATTTAGATTTTAGTTTTGTCATTTCTTGATCCAACCTCGCATTTTCTTCAACCTTTTTTTAATGATATCTTTGAGACTCTCTTCAATCCTTTTGCAGTCTACCAATTATGGTTTTAGATTTGGAACGTTCCCCTTTGATTCTTTCATTTCTTTACTCACTTCTTTGTGTTTGGCTTTGAATTTCTGAATTCTCTCCCCCTGCTTAGAGATACAAGCATTTTCTTCCTTATGGTTTTCTTTCAACTCTTCATTCTCAGATTCTGTATATTCAATGTCATCCAACATAATCTTTACTTCTTCATCAAAGTAGTATTCTCTATCCATCTTTTTAACCAACCAATATCTCTCTCAAGTGGTGAAACTTTATCTGCAAGGGATCAAGCTTTGATACCAATTGTTGAATAGCTGAATAATTGAGAGGGGGGATGAATAAGTTTTTCAACAATTTTTCTTTAAATCAAATCCAACTGGTAAAGTAGATAAAACATTAAAACCATGAACAATGTAGAATAATACAATGCACAATAAACACCATATTTTTTTTTGGAAACCCAAGATAGGAAAAACCATGGAGAAACTAATTGTCATAAAAATGAACACCAGTTAAGGTGTTTTTTACAAATGCTCACTATAGGTGTGGCTCACTGTCAGTAGGATCACTATCGATCGGGCTAAATGCCCTTAATACAAAACATGATATCACAACCAATACAAAATAGTTCTTAGAAAAAAACTTTGAACTAATGTAATTGCATCTATATATGAATGGATTTAGTTTCAGTGAATATTACTGTCTCTATTAGCGAAAGAACCAAAAACAATATTCTGCCAATCTTCACTTCTGTAATAAAGTGACTTTCAGATACCATCTTTACTCTGTCCTCAATCTGTTCACAAACTTTTCTTCGAGAGCATACTCACATAATGTCACCTTCATTTATTTGTATGCTACCATTATTACACACCTTCTCTCATTTTCGGATCCAAAGGATGTTCTTTATATAAATGCATATCAGATGAACAAACAACCATATGTCATCCTAGCAAGCCATGTCATCTTGAGTATGATGAAGAGTACATTGAAGATCAATATGCTACCACTAACCTAAAAGATAGGTCACACATATGAGAAATATATACTGTGCTACTATGAGACCCAGAAATAGGTCTTACATAGGATAATTGTATTACATAACATAAGCACTGAAGGGTAAGTATATTGTGGAACTGATGGAACACCACAACCAAGACCATGTCTTGATCACACCAAAATCAACATCAACTGAAAGATAATATCTGGGAAGCAATGATCCAAAAAATGATTTTATTGTTATACCAAAACTTTTGATAAAATGCATGAAAGGACCAAATACCAGAGATACCCGAAGGACTCTCAAAACAATAGTAGCCAAGGTAGAACCATCCAAAGAACTACCATTGAGCACAATAGATGTACCAAAAGGATATGTCATTATTTATGGACTAGAGGTAACCATCTACAACAACTCTAACCACACAAAAACTTTATATGATAGATCGAATTAGTTATACCATCTGAAGCACAATCAACCAGTACGAACAATCAACTGGTATAGACAACCAGTACAGGTTTTGACATCAATGAAAACAATGCCAACATCAACATACTCTCAATAATCATATGTTCATTACTTCCCAAAGGAAAACAATTAATATTATGTTTGATATTGTTGTGTAGAAATAGATTATATTTATAGATCACATGGTATAATGCTTGACAGAGCTTCCACATAGGTCATATTCTAACCTATGTCCTTATCATGTCATTGGTATCACACCCCTAGATGATTTGGACTACATTAAATATCACGGTCATTATTGGCAAAAATTCTTTTTTTTTCTAGCAAGTTAATGAGGGCATATCAAGTGTTATTGTCATTGCTCAAGTTCCCTTATTCAGATGTCATCTTATTATAGGAATTGCACCCTTGTAGATGTACAATTTCTAGTAGTTGGATCATAACAATACGAAGAAAAATTTAAATTGTCTAGTGGACAACATGAGTCACATACTAGAGTAGCATAAGTTGCATCTAGTAACCATTCTATTGCTCCACATGCACATCATTTATATTAGAAGGTTTCAGGGGGTATGGATCATGATGTAGCTCAAGTGATTTCATCACGATCAATGCCATAACGCCTTCTTACTCCATTGCATACATCATTGCTAGACCTATTAAGGGAGGAGAGAAATTCAAATGAGATAATGCAACACATCATCGAAGATATAGAACTTGGTGCTATATTTAAAGGCAACATTTTATTCTCTTTCTTTACTCATGCTCATTTAAAATAAAGCAACAATAGCTACTTTCAACCTTGAGGACATCACACATCGCACTCCACACCAACTCCAATAAAATGAGATTAAGAGAGGAAATGGACCCAAGAAAAAATCACATCGTTTTCGTAGTCAAACTTCTCCCTTGAAGTCGATTCTTAAAATTGTTTTTAAACAGATTATTCAATCTCAAAACCAAAGTTGTCAACTAGAAATCATTTGTGTGGCCCACGAAATTTGGACATGAGAGTGCAAGATTCGGAAAACCATTAGTTTCCCCCATTGACCGGACCTCAGATTACAAGAGGGATACAAACAATATTGTGGAGTTTGGTGAATGTTTCTTAAATGGAATATTGTAATATAAATTATAATGAGATAGTTGAATAGACTGTCGAAAGATTACAAATTATTCAGAGTAGCAAATGATTTTAAACATATTGCAGAAACAGTCGAAAACTTTAAACATCACAAAATCCGAATCACGGGATTGAATGGGTTGGGTGGGCCCTACCCCTACCCCTACCCCTACCCCCCGCCGGGCCCGGCCGCAGATTATTGGTTGGGCCCTACTATTCTAAATAAAGGACCCTGGCAGCAATGGGAAGATCCAATGGGCTGCTTGGGCATCTTAAGTCGATTGCCTCCATTCCGAGCGATGCAGGAACCGAACCAGCTCTCTTTGGGTGGGAGATGAATAATAATACATTTAGCTACTAATAAAATCCCTTGGGTTGTGGTTTCTAATAACCCCATACCTCCTTTACTCCAAGGTTGAATGAAAGGAGTTGACAAAGTGTCTACAAATCTGATACAACCATCTCATTTAGTCCATAAAAAATGACAAATAATATTAATTAAGTCGTTATATCCTTTGTTGGAAGGCATTGAGTAGGAGAAGAGTAAACATGAGTGGCAAGAAAATTTTTGTCAGCAACTTGGATTCTTCCAACTAAAGAGAGGAATTTATTTCTCTAGTTAAAAACTTTAGACTTGACTCTATTAAGACACCAACTCCACATATTAGACAGAGAAACTCTAAGACTGAAGGACATCTCGAGATACCTCATGATTAGACCATGCTTGATCTAGTTCCATTCCCATGGAATCTAGTAGGGAAATTTTTAATAATTAGTCCAATTTAGTTTTAACATGAGCATCCTTAGATCTAGAAACATCATAATATAATTCCAAAATATCCATAATAAAAGAAATGTTTGTTTCAGAATTTTACAAGAATAAAAGATTGTCTTAAGTATAGTGGGAGTTAATAACAAATTTATTTTGGGGATGGATATTCCTAAAATGAGATTCATTTTGTTAGAACTTTGTTGCATGTAACCTGATGCATCAACTATTAGCACATATCTAGATAAGGATCTAAAGGACATCATTGATTAATGGATCTTTGTAAATGAAAGGTATCAGTCATCATATTGCTAACAATAATCGATGAATTGGCATCTTGAAACAATATTCAAATATGAGCTCAAATTTTAGAGCCAAACCCAAGCCACTAGAGCATGTTTAGAATAAATCTCCATTGAACTGTGTCATAAGCCTTATCCAAATCAAGTTTGATAAGAACATCATTCTGACTGGTTTTTTTGGCCCATCGACAAGTTTCTCAAGCCAAAATCATATTATCAAGGATGTATCTTCTAGCAATAAAAGTAGTTTGTTCAATATGCACTATCCCTTGCACCACATGTTTCACCCTAATAGCTAGAGCTTTAGAAATGATTTTATAGGAGGTATTAAGTAGTGTGATGGGATGCCAACTAGAGATAGAATTTTTCTTTCCTTTGTGTAGAAATTTGATTAAGCCACCATTTAATTGGACCTAAAGATCCCTTTTAAAAGGCTTCCAAATATAAACAATAAAAATCTTCTTTAATGTGTTGCCACATTTCTCGATAAAATTCCATAGGGAGCCCAACAAAACTTGAGCTTTTTATGAGGGGCCATAGCAAAAAGAGTAGTTTCCAGCTCATCCAAATAGATAATTCTATATAGGTAACAACTATAATCAACATTTATACAATTAGGATTATGAACTTTAACAATATTATCCAAAGCATTTTGAATATCTTCCCATTGATTATCTTTGAAGAGACATTCATAAAATTGTTTAAATTATTCCATATGTCTATGGGATTAGTAAGAAGAGAATTAGATTCGTCTCTTATAGTACCAATCCTTTCTTTTTTGTATTTATAATTGAGATAATTTAAAAAATATTGAGTGCTCTTGTTTCCTTCTTTTATCTAATGTAATCTATATTTGATTTTAGCCTTGTGACCTTTGTAGTTGTCAATTTTATGTAGTTGGGTCTCAAAAACAATAATAGAAGATTGAAGATTAATATTACTAGGATCAACATTGAGGAGTTATTTAGCACAAGAAAATTTCCCTTAGAGAGATATTTCCTCATGCTTTTTGTTGCTAGGCCATTTTTTGCCAAAAGAATGAAGGAAATTTGTGCATTGAGAAATGGCAACACACCAAAAATCAATCCAAGAATCTCCTTCACTTCAAGGTTAAAATCAATCCAAGAATCTCCTTCACTTTAGGGTTAAGAAGGGAGTCCCAAATCCCCTCAAGAGAAACTAGATATGTATGATTATTTCAATGGGAAACATTCATCCTAAAAGGAAAGGAAAATGCTACATACAATGGGAAAATGATTTAAAAACGTAGAATAATAGTTCACCTAAACATACAACCCCAACACATCATAATCCAATGAAAGGCTTAAAAAAGCATAATTTTTGTCCAATTGGCTTAATTTTATGTTTCCTCTCATTCTACAATTGAATGATATATACCAATTTTTAGAATGAATATCATATTTTTCATAAATAGAATCAACCACATCCAAAGAGTTACAACTAAGAAGCCAACTATCAAATTCATCCCTACCAACATTCAACAACGTATTCTAGCTTCAATCTTCAGAATGACCTACACAGTTGAAATCACCTCTGAGTATCCAATCAACATTAGGTCAGTTGTTGGCCATCCAAACCCAAAGTTAAATTTGTTTGTGCAAAAATTAGAATCATAAATAGATTAAAAAAAAAATCCAATAAGCTAATCATTGAGGATAGTATGAGCCCATGCAAAATTGTTAGAGGGATCTTCTCCTTTGATAAGTTTTGAAATCCATGTTGACATCCCAATAAAACCACTTCTTTTATCATTCAAATGGGATTTATGAAAAAAATTAGAATCTTTATAATATGTCATTAAGAGGGGTTGTATTTCTAAATCTTTGAGAAATATTGTGTAAAAAGGTGACAAAATCCATGAAGTCACATGGTTGATGGGAAGGCTCCATTAATGCATATCACCAATGACGAGGCACACATTTGAAGAGTAGTCAAATGGTCGAGAAGTTGGATAACTTAATTATGAACCAAATAGACCGAGAGGTACAAAGCTTCAAAATTTTCTCCACTCACCAACATAAAGGTTTCTTTGGTATTCATGACCAACACTAAAGACTCGTTTCTATAGAATAATTAGGCGATAGATGTTTGCTGACTTTATAAAAGAAAAATATGGTGTGGAGAGTAGGGCATGCGGATGCCATTAAGATAGTATGGCCTCCCTCACCCGAGGGGGAAGGGATTGCAGGTAATTATTAAGGGTCGAAATGACATCTCTTGACTGAACCTGTCAAACAGTTGGCGTGCCTTGTTTCTATTTCCAAATTTTGTGTACATAGCTACCAAAGTATTCTGATGAAAATACCGTACCTTCATTATGTTTTTTTATGGAACTCTGTACCCTCACATTTGCAGGAATGTGTCTAAAGCCTTTTCATCAAATCTACTTTCTGCAAGTCTTTGCATTCATTACATTCCATAGATCCACATCTCTTACAAGCATCCTACCAAACAGTTCACGTGCCACATTTTGCATACATATCTACCCAATAATTTTCGATGATTAGGCAAATAAATTTTGATGATAAGCCAAATAATTTTCCACATAAATTGATAGTTGTAGGAAGTGGTATGAGAGGAATAAACACACAAATAAATCTATAAAAAAAAGTGATAGAATGTTTTGGTGGAGGTTTTAGTTGTAAATATCATACACTAATGACTGATTCCTAAGCCAGAAGTGTTAAATAGTCAAAGTTGACTTACTTTTTGCAAGCTTAATTTTTTCCTTAGTGTGTGATATTTAAGGTTGTCTGATTAAAAGAGGCTGGAGTAAGAATATTGGGGTGGGCCAGGGCGTTAGTTGCACTCTTGCCAATCTACAATGGAGGTAAGTTTCTAAAGCCCTTTCTACAATCCTTCTTGTGTATTCCAATAAATTGTAAGATTTTATTTCTTGTTGTGTTGTGTTTGTTGGCTGCCCCACATCTTGGTTATTTAAATACAAGGGAAAGTACAATGGTACATAATTGTGAAGTAATAAGATCTATAGTTTATAGAGTTTTTAAAGCAGATTTTGGTAAAATTAATGTGAAGAGAGTCTAGCAGCTGCTATCAATCATGTGTGAAGTTAGCTTAAACAACTGTTGCTCTTCCGTGCGAGGAACATTTATACAAAATTAATTAAAAATAATAATAATTTCTATGCAAATTAACCTCCAGCACAAGTAAAATAACCTCCAGGACAAGTAATATAGAAAAGAAGTTTTAAACTATCAAATAAACATAAAATTCATTCCATAGTACAAAATGTCTCTGCGGGAAGAAAGTAATCAAATAAGGGCCTAACACTGGGTATTACCATAATATTATTGTAGTCCATTTAATTATAATAAGAAAACATAGTTTGGAAGGTCAACTTGAGATCAGATTTGGGAAAATAAATCACATTACTTAAGGTTCAACGTAAGCTACATGTATTCAGTTTAAAAACATCTCATTAATTCAATTTTGTGTAAATTCCGCAACCGCTATTTTACACTTTTTCGATTGGAGGAATTCGCCTTGTAAGACAGCATGGCCAGAATTGAGAGTTTTATAATTTAAAATTAAGTCATTCTCTTGATTAAAAAAATGTATTTGGCTGTAAGACTAGAATGGTCAGATTTTGGAATCTCATAATGTAAAATTAAAGTTTTATTTTAACTATATTATTTAGCTCAAACAAATTTAAAGAAATTAAGTTAAATAAAAATAAAAAGAGATTTAATAATTGTTTTGTTTTTACTAAAATTAGCAAGCCACTGAATTTTATTTAAAAAGAAAGGAAATAGAAAGAAACAGATTCTAAGATAGCAACCTCGAAACGACCCACCCTACCACCTATTCTTAAATCCAAAATTAATGCTCTTACCAAACATTCCAAGTTTGCCATCTTCATTAAGTGCCAAATACAGAAACAACCAAAACAAAGATACTGCGAAATAAGACAGATATACAAAAGAGTCCAATACAATAGAGACCGATCATATAAGAGAAAAAGGAGAGAAATAAGTGGGAGATGAAGAAAAGAGGAGAGACAGTCTACATCAAAAAGCCTCTTCTTCATCTGTGTGGTCAAAGTCAATACATCAAGAGCTCGAACTAATCACCAGAGGATATTGAATAATTAGTTGAATAAGAAGAGTGAAAACAAACTTATGCAAAGAGATCAACCTGTAAATGCCTTTAAAGTGATCAAGAGCTATAGACATTGAGGGAACCATTAAGACCTCGATAAGCTCACCAATCTACCGTACTACCTCCTTATGATGATCATAGATGAGACCGAACTTAATTGCTATTAAGAACTCTGCAAGAATGTCATACATAGCCATATCAAAAAATCCAAGCATCCTCGAAAAAGGCAGTTAGCTGAATCAATTTTGAAACTTGATAGGGCAAGGTCAAGTAAAGAGGGAGAAGTAATGTGGCTGTGAATATAAGTCATAGCGATGTTGTGAACCAAATGAGAGTCATGCAATAGATCCATACATATTGTTAAGAATCGCGAAGCAACCTCTATATATAAAGCATTAAGGTTCAATTTAAGCCACTGCCTATATCCAAAATTAGTACAACGACTTCTTCAACTTGTAGAAAATGGAACTAAAAGAACAATGCAAGTTTCTAAGAGTCAAATGCAAAGTTATCCCTTAGTTCCCGGTGCATTTGAGGCATGAATGATCCATATTCCATGATACCTCCTTTCAACACTCAAAAAACTAATTCCAATCTATGAGAGCTAAACAATGAGCCAACATATAAGTGGCTAGCCCATATATAGAACATAGGAATTAGAAATCCAAGAAGTAATGCCAAAAAAATATCAAGAGGCAAAGAGTACAGATTTTTCATAATCATCTGCCAATGTAAATACCCATCAAGTCAAATGTATAAACGACTACAAGAAGTATCCAGCTACTGTGTCAGATGCAACTAAATGGAAGATGACAAAGACCTAGCTTGAAAAAAAAGATCATGTATCCAATACATAAGTCATGGAGAACACAAATTCTCAGGATATACTCATATTCAACTCGCAAATATCTAAACAACCCAAAAGAAACAAAAAGTTTCAAACCCAAGCTATCAAAATTAGTGGTAGAAAAAAGAAATAGATATCGTATAAGCAACCCAAAATAAGGATCTCAATTCATAGAAAAGGCATGTACAAAGAAGCATTTCATCAATCCATTGTACACCAAACAAATGAATAAATGGATCAGTAGAAACATAGAGCTCACTCCCCAATAACAATTTAAAAGAGCCTAATAAACTGGAAGTGCCATCAAAGGGATGACAAAAACCTAGAGATAAAATTAGGAAAACCTTCTAAAAAAATTACATCACAAACCAAAGTAATTGATCCATAAACGAGGAAGAAGGACCACATTAAATCCCACAGCAACTCTCCAACCACAATAAAAAAAAGGGTGGGTGGGGTATATTCAACAAGAGGTTTGAATCAGTACAAGTCTACCACTCAAGATGCTCTAATGAACAAGAACTTAAAAGAATCTAGTAGAAAAAGGGCTGCTAGATATTAGAGAAAAAACTAAGATAAGAATTTCAGATTAATCTAGTACATAAATCTCTTCAGTTTTCATATACCTTACATTTCCATTCCCATCCACCCATGTATTAGCTAGTCAATTGACAATAGAATTTCCTCATCTATATCAATGTGATATAACAAATGAAATAAGTTGATTAATTTTGCATAGGATGGAGCCAAGCAGATAATTAAGATGCCAAGATTCATACAAACCAAGTAATTGATAGCGGTCGAGTTGCAGAGCAAATCAAAAGATGCAATATTACAGGAGATAATCATATGGCATGAAGAGGGCATGGTTCTGACCGCGAAAGCTAATTCGATGTTTGGAGTTAACTATGTTTTTGATGTGGAAGACAGTGTACCTATTGGGTCACTGAGAAGAATTTTATGATCAATTAGTTAAGGAGGTGGATCTGAGATCAGCTATCATTTATGGAAGTATATTTATTTTTGGGGATGACGTGTTATGTATGATTGATGCTTATTTTGGGGAGGTTGATGTGTATTTTGTGCCGACTTGGATGGAAAGTTTTTAGGTCTTAAACCACTTAAGAACACATTATATAAGGAGAGCTAAATCGTGTGATTTAGGGTTGCAATCGTATTTTGAAGTGCAGCGATCAAAGGTTGAAGAAGC
Source organism: Thuja plicata (assembly GCA_018584345.1). Lineage (NCBI taxonomy): Eukaryota > Viridiplantae > Streptophyta > Pinopsida > Cupressales > Cupressaceae > Thuja > Thuja plicata. The sequence continues at coordinate 732,838 of MU226858.1, read as the reverse complement.
GGAGATCAGTACAATGTCAAAGAGAAAAGGAGCATAAAGGATCTGATAGGAAATCAGTATCATTCTATAGATCATTATTACTATTGTTTTCCTAATAGTTGTAGCAGGTTAAATCTCTTACTCAGGTAGATCTTAACGGGTCTTTATTGTAAATCCTTTATAGGGTAACTTATTTATTGAAGGTTGAAATCCTCTAGCAAGGTAGACTCTAACAAGTCTTTTGGTACTTCTAGCAAGGTACTAGTCACTTTTAACAGGGTGAACCCAGCTAGAAAGGGTATTGTAGCTCCTAACAGGGCAAACATTTTTACTGTAGTAAGGTGATTTGTGGGTGTTATCCCCACCATGGTTTTTTCTCTCTAACAAGGGTTTCCAAGAAAAAAACATGTGTCATATATGTGATTCTTTTGTGGATGCATGATGTTGTTTACTTCTATTTGATATTATCAATTGCATGTTTCATTAACTCAAAGTTATTGATTAGCTTTGTTAGATTGGTGGTGAAATTTCTTAAGTATTTGTTTAGACTAATTCAACCCCCCCCCCCAAGTGCTTGTTCATACTAAAAATTGGTATTAGAGTGCTGGTCCTATTGCTATTGAGCTTAACCACTTGAGGAAAAGATCCCTAATAAACATGGAGAGTTACAGGTATGAGAAACAACTTGATGATGCAAACAAGGTAATCAATGAAGTAAAGGAAAAGCTTAGTCATTTCTTGCAAAAAGAAGAGAACTCACTAAGAAACTAATGGAAATTCAAGATTACATTGACCAATTGTTTGAAGGAAGTGTGTCTAAAGAAACTGAAGAAGCAATTGCAGATCTGATGGATAAGAACAATAGACTTAAAGAAGAGGTGGCTAATCTGAAAAGAGAGCTTGAAAGTCAGCCTGTTAGGATGTGTGAAGATCTTGAAGGAAGGAAAATTGTTGAAGGTTCCCTAAAGGAAAAAGATGAAACAGTAATTTAAAAGTTGGAGCAACTATTCAGATTGGAGCAAAAATTTATTGTATGGAATGAACACTTACATGATACAAATAAAGAAAATAATGACATCTCAAGAGAGAATGAGGGATTGAGGAAAGAGAATGATAAGCTGAAAGAGCTAAAAACTGCAAATGCTCTACTAGATAAATTCAATAAGAGTCCTTCTGAACTTGATGAACAACTTGCTAGGCAGAGGAGGAATGTACAGAAACAAGGTTTGGTTTTTCAAACTTTGAAACTTGTGAATCATCTAGCACTAAGGACATAAATCAAGGAGACAAATCAACACCCAAGTGTTGGAAAGTGACAATGCAAGCAATTGTTATTTTGTCATTTTTGTCAAACCTTAATTGGTGAGACTATTGTTATCTGTTTGAGTACCATAACTATTGTTGATGAAGAAGATTTAACAAGAAGACCAAGTGAATGGTTGAGTTAAGGCAAATAAAAGGGTACTTGATCAATTAGCACTCTGGAAGAGTAATTAGTTGTTTATCTTTCAAAGATAGTTTTTCTAGCTGTTCTATACCAAGCAAAGTTGCTTGTGCTGAGCAAAGTTGTTCAATGCTGAGCACCAGTGAAATTGCTGAGTGGAAACAGTGATGTTGGCCGACTTACAGTAATTAGATTAATGATGAGATTTGAGATCTTTGGCCAACTTAGTTAATTTTATTGAGATATGTAATGTTAATTAAAGATTGATCCACGTCATTTAATGTATGGGTAACCGCAATTAATGCATGGTTTCAAGATTTAATTAGAGGCTACTTTGGAGAAGTAAATGTAATGCAAAGATGGAATGATCTGTTGGATCTGACCTAACCTAAGATCTACGATCTTGTTTAAGCGGAAAATATTTATCTGACCTAGACACAGAGGTATATGATAACCTCAAGGGGTTATTCATGATGGGATGCAGAAGTGTGCTACTGAATGTGGTAGTACATGTGTGTATGCAAGAGGACTGCATAGTTGATTTACTATTTGGCATGATCTAGCAGAGAAGGCTAAATACAGAAGCAGAGAGTTGCATGTGTGATTGCTTGACAGATTTTCAAGTAGATTAGAAGATTGAAATGGCAATGCAGGCCATCTAGTAAGTTAACATCAGAGCTGTAATTGGATCTAAATTTGCAAAGTAAGTTGTATGTATCATATCACAACTGTTGATTACTTTCTAACCATTGTATCAGTTAAATCCTTTAACAAGGTTGACCTAACAGTCATTTGTATAAATCCTCTAACAAGGTGACATTCAGGTGGAATGTTCTAAGTCCTCTAACAAGGCCACTCCTGACAGAGTGATTAAATCCTTTGACTAGGTCACACCTAACAGTGTGTAATTGTAACCTTTAACAGGGTTGGCTCCTCATAGAGCTCACTTCAGAAAATTGAAAATTGGTAGCATGTTACTGGTGGTTTTTCCCATATTGGGTTTCCACGTTAAATACTTGTGTCAACTTGTGTGGATGCTTATGGTTTATTTTACTGTTATGTTCCTACAAGCTAATTACATTAGACAATAAACTGCATGATTAAAGTTGTTGACATATGCTACTGCTGCCGAGTAGATCTGAAATACAGAAAGTTTTATTTGCTATATCTAGACCCGAGGATAACTGATTCACCCCTCCCCTCTCAGTTATTCTAAATTCATTCTAACAATTGGTATCAGAGCATTGGTCTCCTGAAAATAGTTTGAAGGTACTTGGAGCGAAAAGATCAAGATGTATAAGAAGGAGGTTCCTAAGCTGAACAAAGATAACTTCCCTGCATGGCAGAGTTTGATGAAACTGCATCTGGCTGGTATTGGAGATGATGCTAAGCGACTTATTGAAAATGATTATGTATCACCTACTACTCCTCTCACAGTTGCTCAACTTAGAGAAAAGAAAGAGCACAATCAAGCTATTGGAGATCGCCTCCTCATTGAGCTATTCAAAGTTTGATGATATAAAGAGCTGCACAAATGCAAAGAAAATGTGGGACAAACCTGCAACTGTCTATGGTGGAGACACAAATGTGTTGAGAGCTAAATTAGAAAGTCTAGGAGGTAAGTTTAATGAGATGAAAATGCAAGAAGATGAAAATGTTAACCAATATTATGGTAGAGTAAAAGAAGTTGTAAATGCCATTAGAGGAGCTAATGGAACAATAGATGAGAATACTATTATGAGCAAGGTACTGAGAACTTTACTTCCTGTATATGCTATTAGAGTTTCTGCAATTCAAGATTTGAGATGTACTCCTAACAATAATCTGAAACTAGAAAATCTGATAGGCAGACTCATGGCATTTGAAATGTCAAATTATGATAACTATAATCCACAAGGGATTGATTCTTCTTTTAGATCACAGTTGGTTCTCAATAAATCTAAGAAAGGAAAGAAACATGTGAACAGTGATAGTGGCACTTCTGATGATGATCTTGAAGAACTTGAAGCACTTATGGCAAAAAGGCTATCCAGAGGAAAGGAAAATATAGAGGCAAACTTTCTATTATTTATTTTACATGCAATAAAATTGGTCATATAGCTGCTAGATGTCCTGATAAGAGTGAAAAAGATGAAAGAAAGGACAAAAAATACAAAGAATACAAAGACATAAAGGATGACCGAGACTTCAGGAAATATAAGGATTACAAAGACAAAGGTAAGAAATCTTGTTATATTACTGAAGAAACTTCTGACAATGATACTAACAATTCTAATGAAAATGATATAGAAGTTGTTTATGTTGCAATGAAAGAAGATTCTGAAGATGATGAGAAAACTGCATTAATCTCTTATATGAGTAAAAGTGATTGATGGATCATTAACAGTGGTTGTTCCCATCATATGACTAGTGACAAAGATAAGTTTGAAACCCTAAACCAATGCAAAGGAGGATATGTAAAATTTGGTAATGATGCACCATGTCTTATCAAAGGTAAAGGATTGATTAACCTGACTGACAAAATTAGATTTCATAATGTGTATTGGGTTGATGATCTTAAATATAATTTGCTGAGTGTTGCATAGCTGAACACTTCTGGTTACAAAGTTGAATTCCATCACAGAAAAGCAAAGCTCTATGATTCTACTGGAGAATTAGTTGGAAGTGGTGATCAGACTAAAGGTAACTTATTTTATATGGATTTATCTGAAGAAACATGTTTGTTTCCATAGTACAATGATGTTTGGTTATGGCATAAGAGGTTGTGTCATGTGAACTTTGATAAATTGGTAAGCATAAGTAAATTAAAGAAGGTTAGAGGGCTACCTAAGTTAAAGAAACCTGAGAATGCTATGTGTAAACAATGTCAACTAGGAAAGATGACTAAGTCTAGTTTCAAGAGTAAAACACATATATCAGAGGAAATTCTGGAATTAGTGCATACTGATCTCTGTGGTCCCATTGGAGAAAGAAGCTAATGTGGTGCTAGATACTTTATTCTATTTGTTGATGATTATTCAAGGATGATGACTGTAATGTTTCTCAAGGAAAAATATGAGGCATTCCAGTTATTTAAATGGTACTTAGCTAAAGTTGAAAAGGAAATAGGCAAAAGTTTGAAATGCTTAAGATCTGACAGAGGTGGAGATTTTATTTCTAATGAGTTTAACAGGTTCTACAATGACCGAGGCATAAAGAGACAGATGTCCGCACCCAGGACTCCTCCACAAAATGGTATTGCTGAGCGAAGGAACAGATCTATCATGGACTGTGCAAGAACACTAATGATGGAGAAAAATGTTGCACATAAATATTGGAAAGAAGCTGTAAGTACTACAGTCTATACACTGAATAGAGTTCAAGTCAAGAAAGGTACAAATGCTACACCTTATGAACTTTGGTATGGTTATGCACCTAGTGTAAAGTATTTTAAAGTATTTGGAAGAAAATATTTTATACTGAAAGACAACAAAGATGGAAAACTTGATGCTAAAGGTGAAGAAGGCATATTCCTTGGTTATTCAACGAAAAGCAAAGCATACAAATATTTGAATTCTAATACTAACAAAGTTGTTGAAAGTGCAAATGTAAGAATTGACGAGTTTGCAGAAAGAAATGAAGCTGAAAGTACACAAGAGCCTAAAAGCTATAGATCATTCATATATTTGGATGAGGAAGATTCTAATTCACTACCTAAGACTACTGCTGAGCAACAACATGTATCTGCCGAGTCACAGAGTGGAGTTGTCGAGCAACTGGAAGCAAATGTCGAGCTATCTGATCGAGATGCCAAGTCACAGAATCAACCAGAACTGAATACAAACAATGAACCTAAAGCAAGGACTGAGCCTACTCTAGCAAAGTATGTGAGAAGAAATCAAAATTTTGATCAAATCATTGGATCAAAGGATTCTGCTGTTATGACACGAAGTAAGTTGAAAAATGGAACATGTCTATTATACAAATTTGAGCCCAAAATAGTGAAATATGCTTTAGAAAATGAAGATTAGATACAAGCAATGAATGAGGAAATTGAACAAATTGAGAAGAACAAAAATTGGACACTTGTACCTAGGCCGAAGGATAAAAATGTAATTGGCACAAAGTGGGTATTTAGGAATAAGCTGAATGAACATGGAGATGTGACAAGAAACAAACCTAGACTGGTATGCAAGGGTTATGCACGGGAGGAAGGAATTGACTACTGTGAAACCTTCACCCCAGTTGCAAGATTGGAAGGTGTCAGAACCTTACTTGCATATGCAGCCTATAAAAGATTCAAAGTTTATCAGATGGATGTGAAATCTGCATTTCTCAATGGTATCTTGGAAGAAGAAGTGTAAATTGAGAAAGCTGATGGTTTTGTTGACCCAAACAAAAGGGATATGGTTTGTAAATTGCACAAAGCATTATATGTACTGAAGCAAGCACCAAGAGCATGGTATGAGAGATTGACAATTATCTGATCAAGATTGGATTTGCAAGAACCAATGACAACATCAACCTATACTTAAAGACAAAGAAAAGCAAAGGTACATTATTAGCTGAAATTTTTGTAGATGACATCATATTTAGTGGACAAGATGTGTTATGCCAAAAATTTGCAATAGAGATGCAAACTGAGTTTGAGATGTCTATGTTTGGTGAAATAAAATTCTTTGTTGGCTTAAAAATTTATCAAATGAAGAATGGTATCTATATCACTCAATCTAAATATATCAAAGAGATACTGAAAACTTTTGGAATGGAAGAGTCCAAACCAGTGAGTACACCCATGACTACTGGACAGAAGCTGACAAAAGATGATGACACAAAAGAAGTAAACCAAACACTCTACAGATCAATGATTGGAAAACTACAGTATGTTGTACACAGTAGACCTGATATTGCCCTAGCTATTGGAATTGTTGCAAGATTTTCTGCTAACCCCAAGGAAACTCACATGATGGCAGTAAAAAGGATTCTAAGATATTTGAAAGGAACTGATGACTATGGTCTATACTACAAAAAGAATGACAAGTTTGAACTCAGAGTTTACACTGACTCTAATTGGGTTGGAAATGTTGATGACAGGAAAAGCACTACTGGTGGAGCATTTCTTTTAGGAAAAAGATTGATCTCCTAGACAAGCAAGAAATAGAACTACATCTCACAATCTATAGCTGAAGTCGAGTATGTGGTAGTAGCAGTTAACTGTTCTAAGATTGTGTGGTTGAAGATACTACTGAAAGGTATGAAGGAAGAAATCACTGACCCAGTTGTCATATATTGTGATAACACGAGTGCTATTAATATTTTTAAAAATCCTGTTATGCACTCAGAGACAAAGCATATAGATATCAAGTATCATTACTTGAAGGAGCTAGTTCAGAATAAAGAAGTGAGATTGGATTATGTGAACACTAAAGAATAATTAGTAGACATATTCAAAAAAGCACTACCCAAGGATGCTCATGCGTATCTATGAGGTAAAATGGGGGTGATTCCCCTAACTGAGGATAATTAAGTTCTGTATGCTACTGTTGCATCAAATATTACATTCAGAATACTTGACACATTGATGCATAGCTAGTCACACTTTAGGATGCTGGCTAAACTTGTGAAGTTGGACAAGAACAGAAAAGAAAATTAGTCATACTTAAGATGACAAGATCAACTTGATACTGAAGATCTACATGATAAAGATATCAATGTCTTTGGCATTGTTGTCAAAGAGGGAGAGATTACCTATAAAGAGGAAGAGATTACATAAAGGAAAGAGGGAAAGACATATTACCTATATAGAGGCAAAAGTTACTACTTAAAACATTAAAGTGATTATCTACTAAGAGGGAGTCTATAGATGATTACAGTGTGATTACAGACATAAAGGGAGAAATGTTTTTACAGATGAGAATCAAAATGAAGCTAAAGACATTAATGAAGATTTGTTCATATCAAGGAACATAGGTGGCTTTTTGGATTGGTTGGTAACTGTGTTTGTTAAATCATTATTTTAATATTTTGTGTTGCCATTAATGCCAAAGAGGGAGATTGTTGGAAAGTGACAATGCAAGCAATTGTTATTTTGTCATTACTGTCAAACCTTAACTGGTGAGACTATTGCTATCTGTTTGAGTACCATATCTATTATTGATGAAGAAGATTTAACAAGAAGACCAAGTGAATGGTTGAGTTAAGACAAATAAAATGGTACTTAATCAGTTGGCACTCTGGCAAAGTAATTAGTTGTTTATCTTCCAAAGATAGTTTTTCTGGCTGTTCTGTGCTGAGAAAAGTTGCTTGTGCCGAGCAAAGTTGTTTGTTACGAGCAAAGTTGTTCAATGTCGAGCACCAATGAAATTGTCGAGTGGAAACAATGATGTTGGCCGACTTGCAATAATTGGATTAATGATGAGATTTGAGATCTCTGGCCGACTTAGTTAATTTTATTGAGATATGTAATGTTAATTAAAGATTGATCCACATCATTTAATGTATGGGTAACCGTAATTAATGCATGGTTTCAAGATTTAATCAGAGACTACTTTGGAGAAGTAAATGTAATGCAAAGATGGAATGATCCGTTGGATCTGACCTAACCTAAGATCTACGATCTTGTTTAAGCGGAAAAAGAATTATCTGACCTAGACAGAGAGGTATATGATAACCTCAAGGGGTTATTCATGATGGGATGCAAAAGTGTATTGCTGAATGTGGTAGTACATGTGTGTATGCAAGAGGATTGCATAGTTGATTTACTGTTTGGCATGATCTAGCAGAGAAGGTTGAATACAGAAGCAGAGAGTTGCATGTGTGATTGCTTGATGGATTTCCAAGCATATCAGAAGATTGAAATGACAATGCAGGCCATCTAGTAAGTTAACATCAGAGCTGTAATTGGATCTGAATTTACAAAGTAAGTTGTATGTATCAGATCACAACTGTGAATTACTTTCTAACCATTATATCAGTTAAATCCTTTAACAAGGTTGACCTAACAGTCATTTGTATAAATCCTCTAACAAGGTGACATTTAGGTGGAATGTTCTAAGTCCTCTAATAAGGCCACTCCTGACGGGGTGATTAAATTATTTAACTAGGTCACACCTAACAGTGTGTTATTGTAACCTTTAACAGGGTTGGCTCCTCATAGAGCTCACTTCAAAAGAGTGAAAACTTGGTAGCATGTTACTGGTGGGTTTTCCCATGTTGGGTTTCCACGTTAAATACTTGTGTCAACTTGTGTGGATGCTTATGGCTTGTTTTACTATTATGTTCCTACAAGCTAATTACATTAGACAGTAAACTGTATGATTAAAGTTGTTGACATATGCTACTATTGCTGAGTAGATCTGAAATATAGAAAGTTTTATTTGCTACATCTAGACCTGAGGATAATTGATTCACCCCTCCCCTCTCAGTTATTCTAAATTCATTCTAACACCAAGGTGAACAATAACACAGGTATGAGAAGATATAAACTGGTATGTTTTAATTGTGATAAGGAAGATCATATCGTTAATGTATGCTGGTTTAAACCTATGGGTTCTAATGTTAGACCTATGTTATTAATAACTGAGAGGGGGGGTGAATTAGTGGCCTCAAAATTTTATTCTTCAAACATTTAACCACCAATCAAATAAACCTCAGATTATTAGGTCCCTACAAGATGCATGCCATGAAATACTTATAATGATTTAACTGTCTATCGGTTTTCCTTGTCTGTCCTTATTCTCCTTGATTACCGATAAGCAGTATAACTATTTACTGAAACTCAATAAATAAGCAGAGTATACCAATAAACCTAGTGCTAACTATGTCAGATACAAAACAATAAAGAAATGAATCATACACACATAACACATGAATTTTTAACATGGAAACCCTATTAAGGGAAAAACCACTAGGACTGCTACCCCAAATTTTCACTCTTCTGAAGTGAGCCCTGTTAGGAGCCAACCCTGTTAAAGGTTACAAACACACTGTTAAGTGTGACCTTGTTAGAGGATTTTATACATAGAGGTTGTCACTTAGTATCAG
>MU226858.1:674250-703793 GCA_018584345.1 Thuja plicata | reverse complement strand
AAGGATTTTCAAGGGGTCCTAGGATATATTAATGTGTCCTAAGACCCCTTAACATACACTAATGAATGATAAGGGGTCTTAAGGGGTCCTAAGACACAATAATGTGTCCTAGGACCCCTTATGACCCTTTACAGCCCTTTAGGACCCCTAAGATGCATGTAAGGGGTCCTTGGGGGTCCTAGGACAAATTAATGTGTTGTAGCATTCTTTATGACCCCTTAGGACCCATCTGTCTACATCTTAGGGGTAGTACGATTATTTAGGGGTCTTACGACACATTAATGTTTCCTAGGACCCCTTAGACCCCTTACAACCCCCTAGGGCCCCTTACCACACACTAATGAATGGTAAGGTTTCCTAAGGGGTCTTAAGGGGTCCTAATACACATTAATGTCTCTTAGGACACTTCATAACCCCTTAAAAACTTTTACGAAACCTAGGATATATGATAAGGGGTCCTAAGAGGTCATAAGGGACGTAGGACACATTAATGTGTCCTAGAACCCCTTATGACCCCTTAGGACCCTCGAGGACCCCTCTCTCTAAATTTTAGGGTTTGTAAGGGTTTTTAATGTGTTGTAAGACCTCTTAGACCCCTTAGAAAACCTTACCATACACTAATGAATGGTAAGGGGTTCTAAAGGGTCATTAGTGGCCTTAAGGGGTCCTAGAACACATTACTATGTTGTAGGACCCCTTACAATAAGTTAATGAATTTTAAGAGGTCCTAAGGGTTTCTTAGTGGTCTTAAGGGGTCCTATGACACATTACTATGTCGTAGGACCCCTTAGGACCCCTTATCATACACTAATGTATGACAAGGGGTCTTAAGGGGTTGTAAGGGGTCTTAAGGGGTCCTATGAGACATTAATTTGTCCTAGAAACCCTTATGACTCCTTAGGACCCTTTATCACACCTAAGATGTAGGGAAATGGGTTATAAGGGGTTGTGGGACCCCTAATGTCCCCTTAGCACCCTTTAAGAATCCACTCTCTACATCTTAGGTGTCACCTTAAGACACCTCTCTCTACATGTTAAGGGTCATAAGGATTTTCAAGGGGTCATAGGATATATTAATGTGTCCTAAAACCCCTTAACATACACTAATGAATGATAAGGGGTCTTAAGGGGTCCTAAGACACAATAATGTGTTCTAGGACCCCTTATGACCTCTTACAACCCTTTAGGACCCCTAAGATGCATGGTAAGGGGTCCTCAAGGGTCCTAGGACAAATTAATGTGTAGTAGCACTCCTTATGACCCATTAGGACCCATCTCTCTACATCTTAGGGGTAGTAGGATTGTTTAGGGGTCTTAGGACACATTAATGTTTCCTAGGACCCCTTAGACCCCTTACAACCCCTAGGGCCCCTTACCACATAGTAATGAATGGTAAGGGGTCCTAAGGGGTCTTAAGGGGTCCTAATACACATTAATGTGTCCTAGGACCCTTCATAACCCCTTAGAAACTTTTAAGACACCTAAGATATATTATAAGGGGTCCTAAGAGGTCATAAGGGATTGTAGGACACATTAATGTGTCCTAGAACCCCTTATGACCCCATAGGACCCTCGAGGACCCCTCTCTCTAAATTTTAGGGATTGTAAGGGTTTTTAATGTGTTGTAGGACTTCTTAGACCCCTTACAAATCCTTAGAAAACCTTAACATATACTAATAAATGGTAAGGGGTTCTAAAGGGTCGTTAGTGGCCTTAATGGGTCCTAGAACACATTACTGTGTTGTAGGACCCCTTACAACCCCTTACAAAAAGCTAATGAATTTTAAGAGGTCCTAAGGGTTTCTTAGTGGTCTTAAGGGGTCCTAGGATAGATTACTGTGTCCTAGGACCCTTTAAGACCCCTTAGGACCCATTATCATACACTAATGTATGACAAGGGGTCTTACAGGGTCCTATGACACATTAATTTGTCCTGGAACCCCTTATGACCCCTTAGGACCCTTTATCGTGCCTAAGATGTAGGGAAATGGGTAATAAGGGGTCGTGGGACCCCTAGTGACCCCTCAGTACCCTTTAGGAGTCCTCTCTCTACATCTTAGGTGTCATAAGGGTTTCTAACTTGACATAGAACACATCACTATCTCTTAGGACCTCTTAAGACCCCTTAGGACCCCTTACCATACACTAATGTATGGTAAGATATCGTAAGATGTCTTAAGGTGTTGTAGGACACATTAAGGTGTTCTAGGACACATTAAGGTGGTCTAAGACACATTAATGTTTCCTAGAGCTCCTTATGCCCCCTTAGGACACTTTAAGATCCCTAAGATGTATGATAAGGGGTTGTAAGTTGTCCTAAGGGGTCATAAGGAGTTGTAGGACGTATTAATGTTTCCTAGGACCACTTAACACCCCTTACGACCCATGAAGACCCCTCTCTCTACACCTTAGGGGTTTTAAGTGTTGTTAAGTGATCCTATAATACATTAATTTTCCCTATGACTCCTTATACCCCTTATCACCCCTTAGGACCCCCTACCATACACTAATGAATGGTAAGGGGTCCTAAGGTTTCCTAAGGGTCAAAAGGGATCCTAATACACATTAATGTGTCCTACGACCCCTTCTGAACATTTAGGACCCTTGAATATCCCTCTCTCTACATATTAAGGGTTATAATGGTTTTTAAGGTTTCTTATGACACATTATTGTGTCCTAGGACCCCTTAGACCACTTACAACCCCTTAAGAAGGCCTGTTTGTATGACATTGCAAGCTGGAAGAACTTAGAGCTGATGACATCTATAATGAAATCCTTACTCTTGTAACCACCTAGATTTGGTCTGCTTTGACCATAGACCATATTTTCCCTAAATGTGATTATACCCCCAATTACGTCCAGACAACTCTTCGATCGGCTGGCATAATTCATTTAAATCAGATTTAATCTCCTAAGTGATTTAATCACTCAACTTTATTAATCACCTTAGCCAATCAAATAAAATTTTTAATTCAAATCAATTCAAATCAAACTTGGCTAAGGTAATTAATTAAAAAAGGAATTAAATAAATCCCCATTATATCTAATCACTTGCAAAAGCCTTATCCTCTAGCCTAAATTAATTTAATTAATTGTCTATAGTCCTAATTAATTATCTAAAACAATAAAAAGCTTAAATAATTAATATTCCTATTTTTGAATGAATATATTTAATATAATTTATTTCATTAATATTCCCCTAAACTCCAACCTACCCTACCTCAACCACCTTGACCCTGGGTTCAAACCCATCCCAACCTATTCACCCCATGCTAAATCTAATCCTAATCCTAATCCCACTCTAACCCACCTCCTAATGATGTCACATTCCTAAATATGTGATTAAGAACTCAACCCACTTGAGAAATTTAACTTTCTCAAGCTTTACTCTAAACCCTCTCCATGCCTCTTAAGTGCTTCTATTTAATGCATATGACCTCTCCATGCCTCTTAAATGCTTGCATTTAATGCATATTCCTCAATCCCATACTTCCTTAATTCCTTTGGCATTTATTTGTATTACACCTCATTAATGAGTTTTGCAACTCCATTAATGACCCTTGTCCCCACTCTCTCTCCTCATTTCTTCTATAAATAGAAGGAGTTTTTGAACACAAATAAGCCTTCATTTTTTAGATTAAAAATGCATTGATATGCTGTTAGGATTTATATAGATTTGTGTAGCATTTAGTTTCCATGTTTATGCATTGTTATAATCCTCATTTCTAAAACTAGAATGCATGTTATTTATATATCTTTCTTGTTTTTAATAGAATCTTTCATGCTAGGTTGTATATGTCACTGGAAAAAACATATTTTGAGGGTTATTATGTTGTTTTTCACACTCCTCCTAGTTAGAAAGCAATAGATTGATTTTAGTGGATTATCATGCTTTACTAACCCATTTTTCACTAACGTAATGATCTATTGAAGTTTTGTGTCGCAGGTAACAGGTGCAATATTTCACACACATTTTTGGTGCCCACCGTGGGGCACAATTCTGGATTTTGCCTCATTTTAACTCCATTTTTCACCAATTTATCTTCTTAGTTTTCAGGTCCAGAATCATTTCTGGTAGTAGAAGCTTGCATCCGGGATATGCCCTTGCATCGCAGAAATTGAGGCTCGCATCCAGGATTTCCTGGGTCATTTCCAGTACAGGATCACATCTGGTCAGAAATCTGTCTCTGGTAGCAAAGGATCATATCTAGTAAACTACATCATATACTGTATTTCTAGGATCGCATCTGGTTGAAATTTTTGCATAATTCATTGCCTAACCTCTAACACTTTAACCATTTTGGTTTTTGATCTTTTGGACAGCTTAATTAGTGTTTGTAGGTTGTCATCAAGGCTGGAAAAGCGGGGAAAAAGAATACTAACTTGTTATTTTCCAAGTTGCCAAACCCCCGTCTTGACTTCTCTTTTCATGCTTTTCACACTAAATTACATTTTCTAATCTTCTACTAAACAGACTAGAGGAATATGCTCTTTTCCTTTTAAGGGAAATCAGAAACTCACAAATCATTTTATGAGTTGAAAGGAATTTAGAGAGAATTGAACAAGGAAAACAAAACTAAATTTCTTTTGGATCAGTAAATGAACAACTCAAAGAACTAAATTTGTGGGATAAATGAAAAAATACATCGTTTAATTCTTTTTGGGAAAGAAATTGAATAACACAAAGAACTTAACATTGTGGATTAATTGAACAAGGAAAGCTTCATTGTCTAAATTCAGGATAGTAACTGAACAAGAAAGTCATTTAACATTGTGGGTAACTGAACAAACACAAAATTTTCTTACTCATGCTTTCTTTAGTTTAAAAAGCTTTGATTGATGTGTTTTGGGAGAAAATGGTAGGGACTAACCATCCTACACTTGCCAATCCTTTGTATTCTTATTTAAACAGTAGAGGGTCTGTCGATTGAGGAAAAAATCTCTCAGGAATGACCCAAGTGAGGACAGATTTTACGCCAACTCTTCCAGCTCACTATAAATAATTACTTCCTCATAGGCCAAAGCCTCAAAAGACAGAGCCAGTTTTGTTCTCAAAATTTTGACAACATTCCTTGAACATGCTTGGGTATGTGTAGAGCGGAGCCACTTAAATCTTGCTTGCGAGACTGCACATATTTGAGTACTCATAGGGCTACACACGTCAATTTTTCCTTGTGCAATTCTATGGGAGATGGTTTTGAATGGATTTCCCCATCATAAATAATGAAATTTCATCACCGAAAGGGTGATAATCCTTGTGCAAGGCAAAAAGTAATTTCCCTAAGATGCTCATCATATCATGCCCTCACTTGCATTTGGAGTTGGCTAGTACAACATCATGAATAGAGCCATTGCATGCTTGGTGATGGCTATATTCTGATTAGCATTTGAGTGTGTACCTAAGTCAATGAGCAAGGATTTTCATCCTCCACCTAGAAAATAGGGCATAAGGATGTGTTTGTTCCCCTAACAATGCAAATCTGCTTGATGTATCTGAAAGATCACTAAAAAGATAAAATCCTTCAAAAAAAGAAACCAACTTCAATCCTTGGTCTACATGTGTTTTTCACTCACCAACAGGTCTCAGAATGCAATCTACAATCAAACAGATTTCACGCACTTCTAAGACAAATTTTCCAAAATTGACAAAATCTGACAGAGACACCAGAAAATCACATCCAAAATTTCCCAACTCGTATTTGGTATCCTGGCTCGCATCTAGTATGCTAGATCATATCTAGTCAGCACATCATTGTATCTAGGGTTCAAGCTTCGCATCTAGGGTCATCAGTAGCTTGTATACTGTAATTCTTAGCTCGCATCTAGGAGCTCGCATCTAGGATAGGGCACTTGCAAAATAGTTTCTCAGGAAAACTCAATTGATTTGGGTACCCTTTTGGCTCTTTAGTCTGTCCTTGTTGTCTTTTTTGGTCTCCCTATTGCTGTGTCGAAGCACTTTTTCAAACATCTACCTTGCATGTCTTGTCAATTTTTCGCTATCCATCTCAATACATGTGGTCTATCCGCTTTTTACAAACAACTTGGTTCCCAGCTCACTATCAAGGAATTCTAACCCTCTGACACTAGAATCATTTACTTCCACCAAAACACAAACAATACTTCCACCTAGACACACTCACTTGAACGATTCGAGATACTACCTGACACTATCGGGAAACTTTGATGAAGTTGAGATCTGGATACATGGTTAACACAAGATTCAACAAGTAAATGTCTAAAGGATCAAAAGTACCTCCTAAATTACTACACTTTCAAGGAGAAACATCTCGTAGTTCCCTACTCGATCTAGACTCTCCAGAAATGGACAGGTCCATTTGTGGATGGAGTGAGGCTTTTGACAAATATGACAATAGAAAAAACCAAAAGCATGATGATATCAATGAAGAAGAAGAACCCACATTTGAATGTTCTCTATTTGAATCGGGCAGTGAGGAAGAAATCACTCAAGAAGAATATGATAAACTCAAATAGAGCAAGAGGTTCCACAAGATAATGGAAAAGATGATTGACAAAGATAAAGAGAAATACTTTCTCCATATAGCATCCACTGGCGTAAAGTTACCCAAGGATTATGATGTAAAACAACTAAAAGAAAAGGGGGTACCAACTCCTATTTCTATTCTCACCAAACAACTTACCTTAATAAAAATGGAGCTTGCGACTCTCAAGCAAGAGAAGGCTAAACCCAAAATAAAATACTTTGTGGGCTCCATTTGTCCATTTCCTTTCGACAAGAGTATCACTATGGTTCCATTCCCTCCCAACGTGGTAAGGCCAAAATATGACAAGTATACGGGAGAGACTGATCCACATGACCATGTTAGAGAATTTTGTGCTCTTCGCAAAGAGTACATGGATGAACCTACATACCTCATGCAGTTTTTTCTTAGAAGTCTAGGAGGGAACGCCATGGAATGGTTCTCAACACTTACACCCAAGGTCAAAAATTTTGAGGAGTTAATTCAAAAGTTTATCCAACATTACTCCTATAATATCCAGCATGACGTGACTATGATAGATCTATGCAACACTAAACAAAAGACGGGAAAATCCTTTACCCACTTTCTACAAAGGTGGAGGAAAATCTTTGCACGGTATTCAAGAGCTATTCCTGAATCTGAGAAAATGGAAATATTTGTCAATAACTTAGTACCGGAGTTAAACTACGCATTGAAAATGCAAGATTCCCCTAGCTTTGACAGGATGATCAAGAATGCCCTCTGTATCGAAGAAGTTATGGTCAAAAAGGGAGAAATCACTCTTCAAAATGAAAACAAATCTAACAAATCCAACTCCAAGCCTAAATGGTGGAAGCAAAACAAAAATGTTGTCAACGATGGTGTAGTAGACACATCCAATGTTGGTCCTAAACCTGAAGTATTCAATCTAACTAACAGTATGCAAGCAAGCAAAGATGCCAAGGTAACAACCCCCATACCCAAAATAAACAATGATAATAACAAGGGTCGGCCATGGACTTCAAAACCTCAAAGAACATTCACTCCTTTGGGAGAGCCTCTCGAGACTATTTTGAAGACACTATTAGACAAAAAAGTTCTCACCATCCCAAATTCCAAACCATGGGAACCAGCGGTCAAACCAAGGTGGTGGGATGACAATTCTTACTGTGTCTTTCACAAAAAAAAGGACACAAGACTAACAACGGTCTTAAGCTTAAACATGTTATCCAAGACCTTATCGAAGGAGGTAAGACCAAAGTGGAAGGACACACTACCAACAAAGATCATACAACATTTAACAAACTATTCCCTAACTACAA
The DNA here is from genome assembly GCA_018584345.1 of Thuja plicata. Lineage (NCBI taxonomy): Eukaryota > Viridiplantae > Streptophyta > Pinopsida > Cupressales > Cupressaceae > Thuja > Thuja plicata. The sequence continues at coordinate 695,992 of MU226858.1, read as the reverse complement.
GAAAGGGGAAGCATCTAAAGGAAAAGGTAATGAAGTAAACTACACCTATTCCAATAATGATAACATGATCAATATGCTAGACATTAAAACTGAATGAATTAATGTGGTAACAATCAAAGGTGTTACTTTCCAATCGAATGCAGTGACTCAGAGCCAAGCACTAGTCATGATCAAAGGACCTAATTCCTCACCAAAACCAACATCAACGTCCAAGGTTCCTATTGTTACTATCCCCAAACCAGCAGCAAAATACATGTTTACTATCCCTACAGAAAAGTATGACTTGGTGGACCAATTGCAATGAACCTCTACTAAAATTTCCATTTTTGAGTTGCTTAAAATATCCATAGTGCATAGGGAAATTCTTGAACAAGCCCTACATGTCACAAATGTGCCAAAGGACCTTGATATAGCCAAATTCCAAACGATGGTCAATCACATTTCAATGCCACATTACCTCTCCTTTTTTGAAGAGGATGATAAATCATTGACCCATCCACATAATCAACCCCTCCATATTCAAGTCCTTATTCATAAATCCCATGTTAGACATGTATTGATAGATGGAGGTGCAGGATTGAATATTTGTACCCTTAATCTAATCAAGAAACTGGGTCTTTCAGAACAAACCATTGTCTCTAGAAGAAAAATCACTATCAAAGCTTATGATGAGGAAGAAAGATCCTCTAAAGGTCTTATTTTTCTACCCATCAAAGTCGGGCAGATCGAAATAAATGCCATCTGTCAAGTTCTGGATCTACCCCTATCCTACAACATCTTGTTGGGGAGACCATGGATCCATGAAATGCAAGCGATTTCATCTACTTACCACCAATGTATCAAGTTCCCACATAATGGGCTGGAATGGACAATTGTTGCAGATACTAATTATACTTGCAACATTATCAAGGCAGGTAGTATGATTCCACATAGAAAAGAGGCTATGGATGAGATTTCTCTTGAGACTACCAAAGACATGGTGATGAAGAGTTTTGGAAAAACCATAAAACTTGAAGAAACAGGTATGGGAGAATACAAGCTAGACATAACTCAATCATTGATAGAATTACCAATATCACCAAGATCCTATGGAAGACCCTCCTCATCTTTCACACCTGTCGCATCTAAAGAGCCAAAAATCCACAAAGCAACTGGCATGGTTAAGGCATCCACATCTTCTTTAGATAACATAGAATAATAGGCAGTCTTGGACTGGCTTTACAAAGGAGAACCAAAGGAAGCCGAGGTCAAACATGTAGAAATATCCCCAGAGCAGTATGGTAAAGGATACGACCTCCTTAAACCAATGGGATATAAAGGAAAAAGGACCTCTAAGCGACATAGGAAGAGGACTTATTGAACCTGTACACATGGAATTCGGGAATACTAGAGATAAAATAGGACTAGGTTTTAATATTGAATCTGACAAACCTACTTCAAAAGATAGTCCAATCTCTAACAAAGGGAGTGATGAAACAAAAGAGATAGAACTAGAACCATGGTCCTATGAAAGATTATTACATGTTGGCATAGAGAATCCCAACTATCAATGACTACACCTCGGCTTGCTATCTAAACGCTTGTGAACCCTACCCTTCTTCCACCAATGCAAGGAGTGTGAACATGTCACAGGAGGATATCAAGTTTGTCAGTCAAAAATTGAAAAAGAAAAAGAAAAAGGGAACTGATGGTGAAAACCACGTTGTGGCAGTATCATATCCTAAAATAGTAAAAAAAAAGACGTATCTAATGGTGAAAACCTCTTAGAGGCGCCAAAGGATGAGATTCTTGATATCCTCCCCAAGAAATTTCAAGAAAGGTCTTAAGTTTTTGTAGAACCAACACAACCAGTTAATTTGGGCACAGCTGAAGTTCCTCAAATAGTCCACCTAGCACAATCTTTGTCAAAAGAGGAGAAGATATAGTTCACCGAGTTCCTGAAAGAGAAGAAGATCAACTTTGCATGGTCTTATACATATATGCCTAGGCTGGATCCTAAATTGATAATGCACCACTTGTCTATAGCTCCCAGGATCAAACCCGTGAAACAAAAACTAAGAAAGATGCATCCTCATGTTGCATTTCTAGTACATTTTTGAAGACGGAGCTAGAGAAATTGTTGAAGGCTGGATTCATTAGAGTCATTGCCTACGCATGATGGATCTCCAATGTTGTCCCAGTGTCTAAATCTGATAAACCTATCAGGATATGTACAGACTTCAGAGACCTAAACCAGGCATGTCCTAAGGATGACTTCCCACAGCCTAATATTGAAATGATCATAGACCTCACAGAAGGCTACCAAATGTATTCATTAATGGATGGTTTCTCAAGCTATAATCAGATAAAAATTGCCCCTGAGGATCAAGAGAAAATCACATTTACATGCACATGGGGAACCTTTTCCTGGAATTTCATGCCATTTGGGTTAAATAATGCCGGTGCTACATATCAAAGAGAAATGACTACTATATTCCATGATATGATGCATAAAAACATGGAAGATTACGTAGATGACACCTTAGCTAAATCCAAAGAAAGGAGCACTCATATTGATGATTTAAGAAAGATATTGGATCGAATGGAGCAATTTTAAATTAGGCTCAATCCAAAGAAGTATGCCTTTGGGGTCCAATTAGGAAAGCTCTTAGGGTTTATTGTTTCAACGAAGGGAATTGAGGTAGATCCTGCAAAAGTCAAAGCTATACTAGAGATTAATCCTCCACACAACATCAGTCAAATGAGAACATTACAAGGGAGACTTTAGTCAATCAAGAGGTTCATGTCACATCTTGCCAACAGAGCACAACCATTTACCAAATTACTACATAAAGGGGTCACTTTCAAATGGGATGAAAACTGTGAAGCCAACTTCAGAGAATTAAAATAGTACCTAGCAACTCCTTCTATTCTTATGGCACCCATCCATGGAAAGCCATTACTCCTGTATATTTCAGCTACAGCTACATCACTAGGAGTATTTCTAGAGCAAGAGGATGAAAATAAGAAAGAGAGAGCTGTCTACTACATCAGTAGAACACTAATCTCCTATGAGCTCAATTACAACATTATTGAGAAAGCATGCTTAGCAGTTGTCTTCACATCACAAAAATTGAGACAATACATGTTGTTGCATACAGTCAGGCTTATTGCTAAGATAGATCCTTTAAAGTACCTCCTAAGAAAAAAAACATTAATAGGACATCTGGAAAAATGGGTCCTCGTTCTAAGTGAATTTGACATTGAGTATGTAGACATAAGGGCTATTAAATGACAAGTCCTCGCAGATCAACTAGTTGATTCACCGCTCCAAGATGATGAACCTTTAAGGATTGAATTCCCTGATGAGACCATTATGCATCTAACTAAGTACCTGTGGAAGGTGTACTTTGTTGATGCTTTCATGCAACAAGGCTCTGGAGTAGGGGTTCTATTCATAACTCCTTAAGGCTACAAGATACCCAATTCTTACAAGTTGATGTTTCCATGCACAAACAACATTTCTGAATATGAAGCATTGGTAAACAGTCTTAAGCTTGCTATGGAGTGGAAGATTGTAGAGTTACACATGTATGGTGACTCTCAGCTCATTATTAATCAGGTCAATGGAGATTATCAAATGAAAGATGAGAAGTTAACACCCTACAAAAAACTGGTTGATGACCTCAAGAAATAATTCGTCTTAATCATATTCCAGAAGATACCCAGAACAAAGAACAAAGCTGTAGATGTTATGGCCAGATTCATGTCCATGTTACAATTGGAGGAACATCAATTCTGCTATGAATTCTTGGTGGAGGAATTATCCTATCCTAGCTTTGATACCCCTGAATGCCAAGTAATCTGTGCTTTAAACACCCCAAACCAATCTCAGTATGCCAATATCATTGCTTACCTAACTGACCAGACCATTCCCAATGATCTGTCTTGAAATGAAAAAAGAGCCTTGATTAGGATAGCATCATGTTATGTCCTCATTACTAATAACTTATATCGACAAGGTCTCGATGGTACGCTTCTTAGATGTTTAGAACTCAAAGAGTCAGATCGCGCATTAAAAGAAGTCCATGAAGGTGTATGCGGATCACATTCAAACAACTTTTCACTAGCAAAGAAACTGCTCAGAGTAGCTATTACTGGCCTACCATGGAAAAATATGCTATTCAATTTTCCAAAACATGATAAATTCCAGACACGTGGAAATCTCATCCATGCTCCTGCTAGAGAACTTATACCTTTCATAACACATTAGCCATTTCAGCAATGGGCCTTTGACTTGGTTGGACAAATATATCCCAATTCTTCAAACGGACACAAGTTCATCATTACGACCACTGATTATTTCACAAAGTTGGTCGAGGTCGTGTCGCTAATCAAAGCCACTGGAAAACAGGTGACTATGTTCATTCTGAACTATATTATCTGTAGATATGGGATACCCTCTTCAATTGTAACAGACAATGGGGGCCAATTTAAAAATCAAGACATTGATGACCTTTGTGAACAATTCCACATCACTCAACATTGCTCCTCAATATATTATCCTCAAGGTAATGGACAGGCTGAGACATCTAATAAAAATATTCTCAAGATCCTACATAGAACTGTAAGTAAGTCTGGCAGAGACTGGCATCTACAACTAAATTTGGCACTTTGGGCATATAGAACGAGCATCAAAACACCAACAGGAGCCACACCATTTGCGTTGGTCTATGGCGCTAAAGTAGTACTACCTATTGAGGTTGAAATCCCATCTTTGTGGATATATTTACACGGTCTTGTAACTGATGAGCAATACCGCATTGATAGGGTGAATTATTTGGACCTACTTGATGAGTGCAGACAACAGGCGTTTGATCATCTGAAAGTTTACCAAGTATGAATTCCCAAAGGGTACAATAAAAAAGTTAAACCATGCCAATTTAAAGTGGGGGATCTTGTCCTAAAGGAGAATCCTAAAAACCAGCCTAATCGGGAGCAGAAAGGAAAGTTTGAGCCTAATTGGTTGGGACCTTATGTTATCACTGCTACTTTTGGGACTGGAGCTTATCAACTAGCTACACCTGAGGGAGACTTTATTCCATATCCTATCAATACTCTACATTTGAAGCGGTTCTATGCTTAATGTCTGGCTAGTAGAGCCTGTACAGTAAATAGTTTTCAGAAAATACCAAAAACATTCAGAAAATTGATCCTGAAGAAATCCAAAAATAGTGGAAAAAGTCTTGAAGAAAGGTATCCTTGGTGAAAACCTGGCAAACAGGCGCTTGATACTACAAAAAAATTCAAAAAAGAAAAAATAACAAAAAAAATTGAAAAAGAGAAAAGTGCCTTGATGACAACCTGGTAAAACAGGCATCCTGGTAGCAAAAAAAAGAAAAGAATAAATAAGTTTTGCCAAGTGGTGAAAACTTGGAAATCAGGCATCACTTGTATTCTGCACTCTATCTATCAATACATTGCTGATACTAAGCCTTCATGATTACTCCCGTGCTAAGCATTGACTTTGTTTCCTTACAAACATCTTATCCTTACTTGGGATTTGTCTGTATTTCTATCTTAGGATCAAGTCATTCTGCACTAGGGGCATCTTTTGCTAGCATATTAGGTCATGTTTGCTAGGTTGTCATAGGATTTTATGTCTCTTGACACAATGCTTCTCGATACTCACACCAAACTGTCACTTTCACAAAACAAGGGTGTATCTTTATGAACCACCTATATGGCACAAACATTGCACTAACATGAAAGATGTTCCTAAGACCTACATTGGATTGCAAATAGGAAGAAAGATATACATAGACATGGAACACATATTGCTTCTACCTTTTGATTGATGAATCTATACTGCGCTTGAAAAGTGAATCAATAGTATTTCTTGATACTACTTAAACATAGTTTGATTATAGCTCTTTTATGCACTGATGATGTTCTAACTAGGGGCATCTAAGTAGTTGTAAGTTTTCTTTGATTGATTCTCAATTGGTGATTGTTTTGTCTTCTAAGTTACTCCATGACGTCTACGCAAAGACAAAGAGTCGCAAGGATGGGGGCATAACATTTTCTTGGTTTTTTGTGTATGGTGATTGTTCCAAATGATCCTATACATTTCACCTAACTTGGATATTTATGATAAGAGCTACCACCATGAGTGGATAGCTGCATATATCTCGATCTTTGTTATGTGTAAACTACGGTGAGGTTGAAACGATTTCCTTGTCTATTTGATAAACTCATATTCTCACTAAGGTATACGAAGAATAAATGTACCCAAGGATATGAATTTTCAAGGTCATTACAGGTCTAATATCTTGCCTTACACAGAATCTGATATAGTAAAAGGAAGGTGACCATTTTGTTATCCTGGATTCCATGCCTTGATGCCTAAGTCTATATCCAACATTCCAATAACCATAGTATTCATACTTTCATAATATCAGTGGGTATTGGTGATTTTTGTACTATCAGGAGGTCTCCGTTCTGAAAAGCGCCCAATGATGATAAAAATGTTACAAAAACTACCAATCAGTGACAAGTCCTAAGAGTCTGCATATAGATGCATTTATAGATTGCATGATGCATTTGTGAAATAAGTAGAAGCACAAGGACTTTGAGCTAACAATGATTTCCATTTTCTTCAAAATCCAAGTTAATTACATAATCAATGATTCTCAAAATCTCTGATTTATTGGGAATGAAATAAAACTCACCTTTTAAACGTAATTAACTTGGTACTCGTGTGTTTACTCTTAACACACCTTCTTTCCTTCACTTCTTCTAATTCATTCTTTCTTTCCATATCTATTCCATGCAAGTGATACATCATTTCCACAGAGGGATTTTATTTCTTTCCTTCAATTTGGTTCTCGAGGGGGCATGATAACACTATCATCAATCAAATTCTTTCTCGAAACAACATTAAAATGACTTTGTTATCAAACAACTAATGGCATGACAGTTTCCTTGACTAAGTTGGAATTGTTGGATAGAAAAATTTGGTTCTCATAAGCTGGATATCTTGTGTTTCCTCATTTTAAAAGATTATTATTAAGCAACTGGCAACTTCATACTAACTTTTGGATGACAACCAAGTTCAGAATCAGTATTATCAATCTTTGGATGACAACCAAGTTCAGGATTGGTATCTTTAAATTATTTTATTGACCTTTGGATGACAACCAAGTTCAAAGTCAATTCTATTAGTTTAGTTTGATCAAGTACGAGATTGATCTCATCAGGCATTTTGTTCGATCATGAGAAAAATTCTCAATCTTTCCTAAGTCAAAATCAAAAACTTTCTTTGAATCAATGTGTTGCTCGCCCATCTGTTCAAAGAGGGGCAAATGTAACCACCTGTATTTGGTCTGCTCTGACCAAAGACCTTATTTTCCCTAAGTGTGATCAGACCCCCAATTATGTCCAAACAACTCTTCGATCGACTGGCATAATTCATTCAAATTAGATTTAATCTCCTAAGTGATTTAATCACTCAACTTTATTAATCACCTTAGCCAATCAAATCAAAATTTTAATTCAAATCAATTCAAATCAAACCTGACTAAGGTAATTAATTTCAAAAGGAATTAAATAAATCCCTATTATATCTAATCACTTGCAAAATCCTTATACTCTAGCCTAAATTAATTTAATTAATTGGCTATAGTCCTAATTAATTATCTAAAGCAATAAAAAGCTTAAATAATTAATATTCCTATTTTTGAATGAATATATTTAATATAATTCATTTTATTAATATTCCCCTAAACCCCAACCTAACCTACCTCAACCACCTTGGCCCTAGGTTCAAACCCATCACAACCTAATCACCCCATGCTAAATCTAATCCTAATCCCACTCTAACCCACCTCCTAATGATGTCACATTCCTAAATATGTGATTAAGAACTCAATCCACTTGAGAAAGTCAACTTTCTCAAGCCTGACTCTAAACCCTCTCCATGCCTTTTAAGTGCTTTCATTTAATGCATATGACCTCTCCATCCCTCTTAAATGCCTGCATTTAATGCATATTCCTCAAGCCCATGCTTCCTTAATGCCTTTGGCATTTATTCCTCTTACACCTCATTAATGAGTTTTGCAACTCCATTAATGACCCTTGTCCCCCCTCTCTCTCCTCATTTCTTCTATAAATAGGAGTTTTTGAGTACAAATAAGCCTTCATTTTTTAGATTGAAAATACATTGTTATGCTGTTAGGATTTACATAGATTCATGTAACATTTAGTTTCCATGTTTATGCATTGTTATAATCCTCATTTCTAGAGCTAGAATGCATGTTATTTAGATATCTTTCTTATTTTTAATAGAATCTTTCATGCTAGGTTGTATATGTCACTGGAAAAGGCATAATCTGAGGGCTATTATGTTGTTTTTCACACTCCTCTTAGTTAGAAAGCAATAGATCGATTTTAGTGGATTTTCATGCTTTACTAACCCCTTTTTCACTAACGTAATGATCTATTGAAGTGTTGTGTCATAGGTAATAGGTGCAATATTTCATACACACAACTCGAAGTGATGATGCAAAGGTGAAGGATGAGCATATGCATTTGGTACATAAAGGTTTTACATATATGACCAAGGTTACTGATAATTTTCATCCAAAGTGGATAAGGTATGTGCTAAAAAGAGTCCACAATCAGTTTATTTGGTTGGACAAACCTCACAAGATCACTAAGGAATTAATCAATCATGTTACTGGATTTTGTGCAACTAATGAGGTACACACTCTTTAGACTATTGCTACTAGTTTGGTTACTCTCTTGGCCAAATCTAAACAAGATCATCAAGCAATGACTATCAGAGACATTGAAGATGAATAAGTTATATTTTCTTCATTGGTAGTTGGATACAAAGTATACCAGTCTAGTCAGTTGACCAGTGTACCTGGTGGAGCAATTCATGCTACATATAGAATGGTGAAAGAGGATGCAAAGTATGACTTATGTGAAATGTTGAGGAGCCAATTCTTTGTGAACATGGAGAAGATCAAGAAAGATAAGAAGCAATCATTCAAGTATGGTTCAACCCTGGTATGTATGTTTTTCTATCTATAGAATCAATTTCTAGGAATATGTCCTATTACATGGATAAAAGATCAACCAATAGTTATGCAAATTAAATAATGTATCAAGAATCTAGGAGATAATTTCAATACTTTCATGTGGGGATACTTTAAATATTTTCAAGGAAAAATGCACTCAAGAAAGAGAATCCCGAACAATATATTTGGAAAGTACAATGATAATATTTGTTTTCTAGTAGATACAGATATATGTATGTTGCATGTAGTGCAAATTAGAACTTCATGGGTAGCAGCTATGGGTTATGAAGTTGAAGGTAACTTAGTTACTTTACATGCTGATGTACCTTTATCGAAACCTATTGATACATCTACACCTAGATTCGAAACATTTGAGGAGTCATCATTGAAAATTCATAGTGAACCGAAGGCACCAGTAACACAAAGAAAAGTAACAAAACAAATTTACAATCTAGCCAAAATAAGTGGAATAATACAAGAGATGATGACTAATCTTAGGAAGAAAATGGAAAGTGAGAAGGCAGACACATGTGTAGCTGCTCGGGAGAAGAAATCAGAAGTTGAAGTTGAATAAGTCACACACCAGAGAGTCACTAGGATTTCTACATTAAAACACACACAATCTACTACTCCTACTATGAATAGGTCACAAGATAAGTCACCTGCATGACAGTTCATAAAACTTATAGAAGGAAGAAATATAAGACATCTAGCTACAAAAAGTGAAAAGGTAAGAAGGAAAGGAAGGATAAAGCTGAGGCAGATGAAGTTTAAACTAAAGCTGATAAGGAACATGAATAACTAAGAGCTAGTGGGAAGAAGTCCACTATAATAGGCAAACCTACTGTGAAATATGTAAAATTTGTTGATGCTATTCTAGTTGATAGCATAATTCAAGTTTTTAAGGAGAATTTTAAAATGAAAAAAGTGGTGAAGTGTTTTGACACATGTACATCACTGAAGACAAGAAGAAGATAAAAGATATAATTGTAGAGATTCTACATACTTTTTGCAAAAAACACCTAGTGAGCTATACAAGGAAATACCTAAGGAATTGTTTAAGGCAATTGACAAAAGATGGAGAGAAGCTTTAAAGGTTGATAGAGTAATGATGGAACAAGAGCTTGCACTATTGCAACCTGAACTATCAATTGATGATGTGAAGGTAACGGATGAAAATATCTAAGGATACTTCAAGACAAGAAACATAGTAACAAGGATTCTCATTGGAGAAACACAATTGGTAAGAGATGAGAAAGCGGAGTTATGGAAAAAATTATTGAAATCTGATACAAGAACCAATGGAAAATCCAAAGAAGAGAAGTAGAAAGATCAAGAGTCTAAAGCTAAAGAGATAAATGATATTATATTTGTGATGTTATCTCTGACATGCCTGACTAGATACAAAACATTAATACTCAAACTCAAATGGATGCACCAAGTGATCGGACTGGAGAGGAAGTAACAAAATAGAAAAAGTGAAGAGAAAAATATTGATGAATATGTACTATTAGTGAAGAGGATAGACCTAATTAGTGAAGATAGCACATAGAAGAAGATAAAAACTATAAAGTCTACTAGTTGTAAGGGAGAAGATGAAGGTGAACCTAAATATGAAGAAATCCAAGAAACTATTGACATTACTAAAATGAGTCCTAAGGACCTGATGAAGATTTCTGAGAAGCTTATAGAGAAAGAAAAAAGAGACAGATTAAATGGAAAGAAGAAGGTTAGTTTACTAAAAGGAGCAAGGAACATAATTAGTAATCTCTCTAGTACCTGATGTACAATTTGATAAACAAGATAAACCTATTGATTAGCGGGGTATTTTAGTCAAAGCAGTTCCTGATCAAGTACCTAACTTGGAGAATGCACCAATGAAGTTGGCAATGAAAGAGTATGAGAAGCAACAAAATGACAAGTTGAAAGAGATTGTATCGGTAGAAAAAGAGTCACTTGTAGTTCTAGTGAACAAAGTAAAGGATATCCTATAGGAGGTAGGACAATTACTTATAAAAGTGTCCAAGTTTACATCTTTTAAAAAGGATCTAGAGAATAAGAGAGAGGAATCTCGATAGGGGCTTAGTGATTTTGTTACAAAGTTGTATCCCCTAACTAGTCCAGTTTCATCATACAATGCTAAGGTCAAAATGATTTCATTCAACATGAAGTAGTTGCAAGCATAGCATGATAAAATATTTATATCACTTATGGAATTGCAAACCTACGTAGCTCCTCCCATAGATCTTATACAACAAAATGTGAGTAGTACATAAACAATGCTAATTCTACCAGAGGTAAGTACTTTGAATGATATGGAAGGGTCAACATCGATAATACATGGACAGATTCTATCTATGGAACACTTACAAGATTCTTGAAAAAATTTATTGGAGTCGACAAAGACACTCTTCAAGGATGCCTTTGAATGAATGTAACTCTGGTATGTACTTGTAATCCTTTTTCATTTTTGACAAAAAGGAAGATATAAGGAAGATATAAGGGAGATAAATGAGGATATAGATGTGGAGATAGATGTGAGAGCGCGCATAGTGTAAGGGGGAGTATGATTTTAATTAGTCGATGAATGTATATATGTAAGATCTTTCAGATTTATTTGTGGAAGAGCTTATACAAAGTTGATTATACAAATTTTTTGCCATCAATGCCAAAGGGGGAGATTGTTGGCATTATGGTAGTTTTTAGAGGAGATTTGAAGATTGATCATTTGTAGATACATAATTGGTTGTCATTGATGGAAAAATGTTCATTAAATATGATTGGAGCAATTGGTAAGATCCGTACATGATCAGTAAAGGAAGATATAGTTAACTATGTTGATCGGTGTATAGGAGGAGTACAGGAAGAACAATTTTAGTCAGTGAAATTGGTAGTGGTCGAGTTGCAGAGAAAATTAGAAGATGTGATCTTAGAGGAGACATTCATATGGTATGAAGAGGGCAGGGTGCTGATCATGATAGCCGACTCAATGTTTGGAGTGAATTATTTTTTTAACATGTGGAAGACAGTGTACCTATTGGTTCACTGATCAAAATTTCATGATGAATCAGTTAAGGTTGTGGATTTGATGTTAGCTATCATTTATAAAAATGTATATTACATTTGGGGATGACGTGTTAGGTATGATTAACGCTGACTTCGAGGAGGTTGATATGTATTTTGCATCGACTTGGATGGAAAGTTTTTAAGTCTTAAACCACTTAAGAACACATTATATAAAGAGAGCTAAATCATGTGATTTAGGGCTACGATCGTATTTTGAAGTGTAGTGATCAGAGATTGAAGAAGCAAAGATGAGTACAACATCAGAGAGAAAAGGAGTAGTAAGGATCTAGTAGGAAATCAGTGTCATTTTATAGATGATTATTATTGTTTTTTTTCCTAACAGTTGCAGTAGGTTAAATCCCTTAAACAGGTAGATCTTAACAGGTCTTTATTGTAAATCCTTTAACATGGTAACTTCTTTATTGAAGGTTTAAATCCTCTAGCAAGGTAGACTCTAACAATTCTTTTGGTACTTCTAACAAGGTACTAGTCACTTTTAATAGGGTGAACCCTAGAATGGGTATTGCAGCTCCTAACAGGGCAAACATTTTTACCGTAGTAATGTGCTTTGTGGGTGTCATCCCCACCATGGTTTTTTCCCATCTAACAAGGGTTTCCACATGAAACATCTATGTGTCATATGTGATTCTTTTGTGGATGCATGATGTTGTTTACTTCTATTTGATATTATTAGTTGCATGTTTCATTAGTTGGAAGTTGTTGATTAGCTTTGTTAGATCGATGGTGAAATTTCTTAAGTATTTATTTACACTGATTACCGCCCCCCTCTCAGTGCTTGTTCATACTAACATAAATTTTATCTTTGTTTATGTATAAATTTTAATCATTCTTATGCTTGATAAATCCTTATGTGAAGAATAAGTTTTTAATTTTCATGTACCATGACCTTGGTTCCTATTAAGGAGTATACACTACTTTCTTTAGTGTGCATAAATATGCTCTTCTTCCTATGTTAAAAAAATTCTTTAGTTAGAACAAGATATTTTTCTTTTTTTACACTACCATAAAAAATATCAATTTAACATTAGTTTGATATGGATCCCAAATATACTTTCAATATGTTCTTCTCCCTCTTTTAAATATTGACTTAATATTCATTTAATATTAGATACACATTATACTACGGAACAAGTGAAATCATAAGTGTAATTATCATTAATTTAGCTACATGTGAAAATGTGTCATCATAGTCTATTTGCTTCTTTTGTCAATAATCTTTTGTAATCAGTCTGACTTTAAACATTTTAGTACTTCTATCAACATTAAACATAGACTTTAACAACCATTCAGGGGCTACATAGGTATTTTATTTCAGATAATTCAATTAGTTGTCATGTGCAATTTTTCATAATTGAGTTATATTCGTCTTGCATAACATTCACACAATATTTTTAATTACTAGGTATCAAGGCTAAGGATAGTTCTTATCAGAGATAGATCTAGACTTCTAAAAAGAAGATCCACAACTTTACAAACGAGAGGATTTTTTTAGATTATTTTTATTAGAAGGAGATCAAAGCTCTTCTAAGTAGAAGATTGCTAAAATTAATATTTCTCGCCTTCCCTAGTAAAGGTCAATTCAATTCTATTTTCTCAAGGGATAAACCAATTCGTATTTAGATTTTCAATATGCTTTTAGTAGTCATGTTGAATCTTTTAATAACCAAACACCCTTTTCTCCCATTGTGACTTGTATGAGCCCCTCCCACAAACTTAGGCATCATATCAACCCCTTCTATTCTAAAACAAGAATCTTAAATGTTTACAATGTTTAAAATGTCGAGAAAATTAATTTTATTTAAAATGTAATTTCTACAATTAATCAAAATTTAAATACATTTAGATTATGATTTTTAAAGTTGAAAATGTAAAAATGATAAATAAATTATATAAATATTGTATAAATATTTAACAACTCAAGTGAAAGACTATATAGATTGTTAATATGGTAAAAAGATCCCAATTTCCTTACATGCTCTTATACATTATGTAGAAAAAATGACCATCATAAAAAAAGATGGTCATTATCAAATACAATAAATAAAGCACAAATAAAAGATGTCTTGGTAGAATGGAAACAAACAAGACAACAAACTATTGGAGGTAAATCTCACTATATTACCATCATAAAAGATGGCCACCATCAAGTACAATATAAAAGGAAACACAAAAGATATCTTGCTAGGACGGAAACAAACCCACTAGGCTAGCACAAATATTCACCTAAATATTAAAAAAACGTGAAAAGATTGAACTGAAATTGATTCTGACAGATAAAAACTTGTAGCCTCCTCTCCAGCCTAGCTTTAAACTGGATCCCCACTTACATTATCGCAAGCACTAACATCCCCATCGCTCGAAATCTGTGGAGTTGGGGGCTCCATCTTCCCTTCTAGCATCCGTATCACCTGACCCATGCTTGGCCTCACATTCTCATCCTCTTCAATGCACATCAATCCCACAGCAACACCTCTTTTCACCTCTTCTACATCTTCCTCCTCTGCGAATGCAACATACTCCTTCACTATATTATCACTATTCCCCTCGTAAATCTGAGCTGCGGCCCACGAGGGAAAGTAATGCTTGTTTGGATCTTGCAGGCTCGTGTCCACATTTCTCCGCCCCGAAATGATTTCCAAGAGCGTCATACCAAAACTGTAGACGTCAACTTTGGGAGTGATGTGAAGGCCGGAGAGCCACTCAGGAGCCAAGTACCCTCTCGTTCCTCTCATTGTCGTCAGAACGCGACTAAAATCTCTACCCACCAGCTTCGCCATCCCAAAATCTGCCAGCTTGGCGGACAAGTCGCTGTCCAGGAGAATATTCTCAGGCTTCACATCACAATGGATGATGCGATCTCTGCATTCTTCGTGGAGATAAAGTATCCCTCTCGCAGTGCCCAAAGCGATCTCAAATCGGGTCTTCCAGTCGAGTAACTTCCCTTTGCTTTCAGAGCTGCCACTGAAGAGTAAAGAATTCAGAGAGCCGTTGGGCATGTACTCGTAAACCAGCAGCCTCTCTGATCTTTCTGCACAAAATCCTCTTAACCTGACCAAATTCACATGTTGTATGCTTCCCAGAGAATTGATTTCCGCTCGGAATTGCTTCTCGTCTCTTCCCGAACTGCCCTCCAATTTCTTGACGGCTACAAGCGTGCCGTCTGTTAGAGTTCCTTTGAACACCGACCCGAATCCTCCGCTCCCCAGCTTACACCTGAAATTGTTAGTGGCAGTCTTCAATTCCCTGTAACTAAACATCTTCAGAAACGGATTGGAGGACTCTGCAAGCATTTGCATTGATCGTTCCCGATACCTCCGCCACACAAAATATGAATACATACACAAAGCAATTGCAAGAACACCAACAATGCCCAGAACTGCGCCCACAATACTTACTGTTGTTCTGCGTTTGGAGGATGACCGTTGATGATCAAACTTTGCAAGTGCAGAAGCAGATAATCGAATAAAGACATCTGAGTTGCTTTGTGATGAAGAATTGCGCATGGTTGGCAAATCTCCGGACCAGATTTTGCATAGTCCTGAAGACGGACTGAAAGCATACGCAGTGCAGGAGCAGTTGCGGAGGCACGCTTTCTCGCAATCTTTCTTTGTCGTTGCAGGGTATTCAAATATATCGAGCTTTTCGGGCAACGTTACACTGGAGGCAACAAATCCGTCAGTGCTGCCATTTTCGGTATGGCAGTTTAACGGGCTCTGTCGAACACAGCCAGTTGAGGACCAATCTTGTGAATTCCAGAGGCGATTGTCTGCTGGTGTAAAGCCTTCCACGCAGCTGCAGAGAAGAACATTGTTGGAGTTGCAGATTCCGAAAGCGCCACAGATGTTATATACGATGCATGGATCTCTGGGCTGAGACCACGTCACACTCCATGTGATGTTATCAAACAAGGCATACAATATATATTCTCCGGATTTGTGGACGACGAAACGCGTGAGCACTTTCAGAGTAGGCGAGGGCAAATAGCTGATATGAAAACTAGAGGTAGTATTTTCAACGGTGTAACGGAAGGAGCCTTTCAACGTCATTTCCGGAATCCGACTGAAACGTCTGCCGTCCCAAGCTCCGCTCTCCCAGTACTGTACTGAATTGTTCCATCTCAGCACAAATTGTCTGATTCCCGATGGATCCATCTGTTCAGAGAAAAGACCTGGAGCTGGATCCAATGAATTCTTCCAACTGACGAGCTTTTTTGTTCCGCCCACCTTCATCCCAGGCAACCAAGTATCAGTGGGATGGTCAAAGCTCTGCCAAGCAGGCTCTGATTTATTGCCATCGCTCAGTACTACGAAATTGCCAGAATCTAAAATCAGGGCCCGAGAAGCCTTGTTAGACATGTTGGCCGACCAAAGAGACGCACCCTCTGCGTCAAACAGTTTCAAACCACCTTGTGTGGAGAGCTTCAAAACGCCGGGCCTCTTCTTTGCGGGAGTCTCCCTGTTAGCCACCCAAACGATCGTCTCTGCTACTTTGGCGTACCAGATGCCAATGTACCAGTTATTGCTTCCATTTCGGCTGAAGAATCCCAACGCAAATGTTCCACTCTGTGAAATTATTGTCTGGTTTCCTTTGAGCGAGGCACCCAAGGAGAGAGTATCTCCCCCATGAGCACTGCACTCCTCACAGTAGTGAAACATAATTAGCACAATAAGAGCGAAGAGCAGACAATTACCTCCCATTTCCATATTCTTGGACTTCATATTTCTTTTGTTGGGTTGATCAGAATATATAGGACTAGCATAGGACTAGTTTGAAGATCAGAGATGGTTTTTCTGAATATGAACAGAGCTACTGAGAACATGGAAGGAAAACGGGCTGAATCTGATCAAGGTCAAGGTCAAGGTCAAGAAAAAACATGAACGGATATGCCCATTCCATCTATTAAGGTCAATCTACGTAAAGGTGTATCAAGAAAAGGACTAAAGTAGCAATCGCGATTCTGATGCGTCAACAAATTGTTGAAAATATATAGAAACTCATACAAAGTTATTTCTTATAAGGCCATTTCTCGTCATCCTAAATATTCGCACTAGTTTAGCACGCTAAGTGTTCGCCCCATCGAACATATATTTATTGGTATAAGATAAAATACAAAAAGTTTGAATGCCTTAACCATCTTAATTTTAAAATCAATTGATAGATTTATAAAAAATTATACATTAATTTTATATTATGTACTTAACATTATTATTTTGACTATGAATACAAATGTTTTCATTCTTAGATTTTTTTTTTTTTTTTTTTTTTTATATATATATATATATTTTTTCTATTTTATGATATTTTCAAATTCAAGAATTGAAGGTGGCAATTAAAGTAGTATTAGAAGTTTGTAACAGCACTAAAACTTAGATCAAAAGTTTTGAAATGTTTCAGATTTCTATACAAAAGCTTTGGATTGTAAATATAAGAAAAAAATATGTAAGAAGTTTCAGATCTTTCTGAATATGTAAATATAATGAAAAGAATGTCTGAGATCTCTATTATTCTTTCCAATAATAGAGATGAAGAGTTGCATAGACATTAACATTGAGTTGTGGAAGTTCAAAATGGAAGATATGCTCATAGATAGTGATCTATGAGATATTTTATCTAAGATCTAAACCTAATAATATCTTAAGCTAATAGAAAAGAAAATGCCCTTGTTAACATCTATTTTGTAGATTTAGTGTTATTAAATGTACATGAAGAATATGTATCAAAAGTTTTTTTTAGGAAGGAAAGATAAATTTATTAGACAAATTTTGAGTTGTGATGCCTATAATTGTTGAAATTATCAAAATTTTCTCTTTACAAGCATTATTTCTCTCCTCATAATAACAATTTCTTAACACTAAAGATTTCATTTTACCTATATATTAAAAATTATCAATATAAGATTAAAATCATAACATTTTTTCCAATCCTTTATCCCCATGTACATTTACATGTCCGACACATATAATGTCCTCATCTAGAGCATCCTTGCGCCCCAAACCATCAAAGATTTGGATTCTTGTTATCATAGTAGTTCATCTTTATGTCTCGTCAAACAAGAATAAAGTATTTGAACCCTAACATCAACTGATGAGATCCCATTAGATTTCCTTTGAATTCATTTCAAATTTATTCAAACGATGGAGAGAAACATAGTCTACACATGACGGTCGATAGTTTAAATGTAAGCTCTCTTCAGGAACAACAAATTTTTAATAATGTAGTTAGACAAATTTCTTGAATGAGTGACTCTATAGGCAAAACTATTAGTTGAAACTTCCCTTGGCCTAGTCCCCTTATATTCCATGTTAATTTTGAAGTTCTTATTGTAATTTTTAAGTGTATAGACCTGTTTTTTTAATTTTTCCTTACATTATGATGATTCAATATATCACAAGAATTTTAATGCATTAAACCATTAAAAGAATGTGAATTCAATTATTTATTTTCAGTTAATATCACACATAGTAATAGAATGATACTTTGTAAAGGACTTTATGTCAACCACTAGATTAATTTGTGATATAATTATTGGGTGGATTATGTTGGTTCTATTCCTTTTAAATATTGCAGGCGAATATAAGTTTCATCACTACTGTAGAGATGTGAAAACTAACCTCTAAGAGTTTATTAATGAACTTTAAAAAGACAAGAAACTGAAATATATCAATGATGTGGGAGCATCCTTGGGTACCATATAAATATTATAGAATTATAGAATAGTAGACTTTGAGGTTTATTTTAGTTATTTGTTGGTCTACTAAGTTTGTCATGGCTAGTTTACGAAACACAAAGTTGTCACATTTCATTACAATTGGGATCTAATTTACATGATTTCTAAAGTAGTTAGAATATATTTTAAATATGAATTTCATGTTAAGGTTTGAGGAAATTTCAACGATTTAAATATACAATTCATTTTTTAAGCATCTAGCAAGCTAGTAAGTCTACACAATTATGGTTATTTTGTTTATGACAATTAATTTTTAGTTTATATTAGTAGATGAGTGATTGAGGAGTTTTATTAGATCATTGAGGATACATGTTGACAACTAAAAGGAGATTGTGGTCTAGAATATTAGATGTACATTATGGCTATCTTTCAATCATAACAATAATTATGCAAGTAAAAAATTAAGAAATTTATTATAAATATTTTTAGTATCTAATGTTGTTATGAGTGTTTTTTCTTCTTTTTGCATGGTTTGATAATTCTTAATGGGGTGCTCTACTCATGATTGCATCAAGTAGCACTAGACTATGAGGTTTGTTTATCGAAGGAGTCTTCCAATAAAGAGAGTTGGGTAGAATGTTCCTAGTAGATTGCCCATTGTAAGTAGAATACTGAGCTATTATTGTTGACAAGAAGCTTACAAATTAAACTAAGAGAGACAATTTTCATAGAAGACTGTGGGTAGATTACGAATCTAAAGTAGCTTTCACTAAGTGAAATTATTAGCACAAGAAAAATTTGCTATAACTAATGTTGATGGAAGAATGGAAGAAATTTTTGAAATGTTAAAGTAATATATGAAACCAATGATTGCATTTGAGTCAGATTATTGAACAAACGCTAACCACAAGAACAAAGGAAGTAATAAAGAGTAAGAAGTCAATTTTATAGAAACAAATAAAAGTGAAGAAAAAAAAGAATGGAGAATTGTAAAATCCATAGCTAATATTGAAAAAAAAAAAAAACATAATAAACATTCTAAATTATTTTAAGATTTTGATTCTAAATGAATTGATAGATTTGATAATTGATTTAAAGGAGCGTTTGGACTATGTAGACATTGTTCAACCATATAAGATAAAATTAACGGGCCCTAAAATTATAGTTCATGCTATATGGTGGAAGAAAGTCTAGCAAGAGAGGAATAGGAATGGAAAACCTAGCATTGGAAAGTAGGTCCAGATGGTCGAGAAGCTAAAAGACCAATTAGACTTCTTCAAGAAAATATAGAATCTATAGTAGAGAAACAAGAAATTACGTCAACATCAAAGTCAATGTCTATAACGAAAACATGAACTGATGCTCATTCGATATTTTAATGTCAATCTACGTTTAAGGTCTATCAAGAAAAGGACTAAACCAGCTATTGCGCTTCTACTGGGTCATCATATAGTTGAAAATATATAGAAACTAATGAATGTTTTAATTTTGGTTAATAAAGAAATAGTGTCTCTTAATTTCTTGTCTCCCTAGATATTCGCCCGTAGCTATTTTTGACACTTTAATAAGTGGGGGTTTCCCCTCTACTTTCTAATAGTTGCGCTTTGTTGTCCTTCAAAAACCTTCCCAAAATAGGAAACATCTAAACAACACACTATAAAACACATATCTTACTAAGGGAACACTCAGTTTTTTTTTTAAAGCAAATATGTTTATTAAAGTTACATTTTAGTTGGTCGTTTAGCCACGGGTCCAAAAACAAAACATGGCATATAATAAGATGTATATAACTGAATTGAGTTATTTTTTTATTGTAAGAGTTCAAGTAAAATGTATCTTATAATTACTAATTGGTGAACAATAAGTATTTGTTTTTCATTAGGCAAGCAATATTTTGAAAGGATCATGAATATTGTTTAAAGAGAAGGATAAAATTTAAAGCATAACTAGACACGAATGAACAAATAAGAGGAACCACCAAAAAGACTATAAAAGACAAAGGCTTACAAAAACCTACCAACACACCCAAAGTCAGGGTGTTTAAAAAAATGATCCAAAGAATTTAGCTTAATCTCAAAAGAAGGATCCTTCTCCTAGAATCTAACATTTTTAAAACATGGAGGGGTCATTAAATCACTTATAGAACCATCTACCGATCCCAACTCATTATATGAAGGTGAAGATACCATCATCAAATAATATATTTGGGATTTCCTTTTAATATCTACTATTCTAACTTCTCAAAGGGAAGACAAAGCATCCATCTTTGGAGTTGGTAAAAGGTTCTTCTTCCAAACAAGTAGAATTATTTCCCATTTAAGTTAATCTCAACCCTTGATTGTATCATTATATGTAAAGCCTCCATTCCCAATGTAATAAATATATTTAGGAAAGGCATATCCACGCTATTTTATACATGAATCAAATAGTACTCTTATACTATCAAATTGATAAACTTCTAACCTTAGACCTTCAGCATACCAAAATCTAATATCATTTTGAGCCACATCAAAACATGTAATGGAGGTTTGATGTACAGTTATTGTTATGCTCTAGATTATTTATTGCTTGCATCAATTACTGCTTTATCTTGAGTATGCCATTTCATTTGAGTTTTGGGTTTCATTATTACATCTAATTCACATCTTGTGTAGCTCAATTTAGAGGTCCACAACATTAAGTTGTCAACTCTAACTCCATGTCCAAGAGCTCATCTATCCATCAAGAACGTAAAACATTTCATTTCCTTTGGGCCCGTTTGGTTGGGGAATTGAAAAATAATGCAAATCATGGTTATTAATACCCTGGTTATGCAAACCCCGGTTATGCTTTTTTGGGACTGTTTGGTTGTCCTGGAAGATGGATTTGTAAATCCACATTCCAACAGTTAAATCGACGCAGTGCTCCGGACCCGACAAGATATATA
>MU226858.1:620786-631447 GCA_018584345.1 Thuja plicata | reverse complement strand
TTTGTACAAAGTTGCTATATTTGGAAACTTACTATTTTTAGTAAGTTGGTCGTTTGAACTCAGAATGTTCTAATTTTTTAGGTGAAGGTTCATCTTAGTCATATAAGAATGCCAGTTAAATTTCATTACAAGATCATCTGTATTGGCGAAGTTATTAAGGATTTACTGTTGAGATTTTAGGGTGCAAAACATTTGAGCTCAATTGTCAAGACCTTAGAGGCTCCGGATCGAGGTTGAACCCCGGCTGACTGGCGCTTTGCGAGTCAGGCACTGTAGATCGCGATCTCCCATTTCTAAAAAGTGGTTATAATAGCCAAACGGAGCTACGGTTCAAAAGTTATGGCTTCCAGAAGTTGGGCTACCTAATCTCATATTTTGTAAATATTTAAAGCCGACCTTTTTGTAATAAAAGTGAAAAATAATTAAATGCTAAGGGTAGTCGGCCTTAATGGATAGATTTCTGGAACCTTCTTGGGTGGTGGAATTTGCCTATATAAAGAAGGCCCGTAGTGTTGTCTAGGGCAGTTCTGGGTGGATCTGAGTAATAATTTGAGGCTTTGTCCTACAGAATATTGTAAGGGGAATGCCCATGTGGCTTTGCATATTGTAATTCTAAAAGTTCGTAATTCCACATTTGTGGAGATAATAAGAAGCCCATTTTCTGTTCTTGCAAATTGTTGTTGTTCTTTGTTTCTGTTATGTGTTTGTGGCATTAAGGGGAGTACCCTTCATCATTTTCACGGGCTGAGCTTCAGTCCTGTTTTAGTTTAGTGGTTTTATCACATATTTCCTTTTTGTAATGGTTGTAAGGGGTTTCGGGTCCCCATAAAACCTAATTTTACCAACAATCAAAAACATTTATACAAAACTAATTAAAAATAATAATAATATTTATGCAAATTAAACTGAAGCATAAGTAAAATAGAAAAGAAGTTTTAAAGCATCAAATACACATAGAATTCATTTCATAGTACAAAATGTCTTTGCGGGAAGAAAGTATTCAAATAAGGGCCTAACATTGGGTATTACCATAATATTATTGTAGTCCATTTAATTATAATAAGAAAACATAGTTTGGAAGTTCAACTTGAGATCAGATTTAGGAAAATAAATCACATTACTTAAAATTCAACGTAAGCTACATGTATTCAGTTTAAAAACATCTCATTAATTTAATTTTGTGTAAATTTTGTGACCGCTACTTTATGCTTTTCAAATTGGAGGAATTCGCCTTGTAAGGCAGCATGGCCAGATTTGGGAATTTTATAATTTAAAATTAAGTCATTCTCTTGGAAAAAAATGTATTTGGGTGTAAGACTAGAATGGTCAGATTTGGGAATTTTATAATGTAAAATTAAATTTTTAATTTCAACTATTTTTTTTTACTCAAACAAATTTGAAGAAATTAAGTTTAATAAAAATAAAAAGAGATTTAATATTTGTTTTGTTTTGTTTCTTTTTTAATGAAAACTAGCAAGTCACTGAATTTTATTGAAAAAGAAAGGAAATAAAAAGAAACAAATTCTAAGATAGCAAACTCAATAGGACCCCCCTTACCCCCTACTATTCTTAAATCCGAAATTACAAAATGCTCTTACTGAACATTCCAAGTTTGCCATCTTCATAAAGTGACAAATATAGAGACAACCAAAATAAAGATACTGCTAAAAGAGACACATTTACAAAAGATTCCAATTCAATAGAGACCAATCCAATAAGAGAAAAGAAGAGACAATTCACATTAAAAAGCCTCTTCTTTGCCTGTGTGGCCAAACTCAATCCATTAGGAGCTTGAACTAATCATTGGAGGAAATTGAATAATTAGTTGAATAGGAAGAGGAGTGGAAATGGACTTCTATAAAGAGATCAGCCTATAAATGCCTTTAAAGTGATCAAGAGCTATAGACATAGAGGGAACCATTGAGAACTCACCAATCTTCCTCACTATCTTCTAATGATGATCATAAATGAGACCAAACTTAATTTGTATTGCAAATCTAAAGTATGCCATACATAGCTATATCAAAAAACTCAAAACATCCTCCAAAAAGGTAGTTAGCTGAATCAATTTTGTAACTTGATAGGGCGAGGTCATGTAGAGAGGGAGGAGCAATGTGGCTATGAATATAAATCATAGTGATGTTGTGAACCAAATGAGAGTCCTGCAATAGATCCATACATATTGTTAAGAATCTAGAAGCTACCTCTATATATATATATATATATAATTAGGGTTCAACTTAAGCCATTGTCTATCTAAAATCAGTATAATTACTTCTTCAATTTCTAGACAATGGAGCTAAAAGAAAACTACAAGTTTCTTAGAATCAAATGCAAAGTTATCCCTCATTTCCCAATGCATTTGAGGGATGAGTGATCTATATTCCATGATACCTCGTTTCAACACTCAAAAAATTAATACCAATCTACAAGAGGTAAAGAGTGACCCAACATATAAGTGGCTAGCCCATATATAGAACATATGAATTATCAATCCAAGAAGTAATTCCAAGAAAAAAACAAGAGGTAAAGAGTATAGATTTTTCAAAATCAACCACCAATGTAAATACCCATCAAGTCAAACATATAAATGACTGGAAGGAGTATCCACCCACTATGTCAGACGCAACTGAATGGAAGATGACAAAGATTCTGTATCCAATACATAACTTATGGAAAACCCAAAATCTTGGGGAATACTCAGATTCAACTAGATAATATCCAAGCAACCCAAAAGAAATGAAAAGTTTCAAAGCCAAGCTATCAAAATCAGTGGCAGAAAAAAGAAATAGAAATCTTAGAAGAAACCCAAAACACAAATCTCAATTCATAGCAAAGACATGTACAAAGAAGCATTTCATCAATCCATTGCACACTAAAAATGAATAAAGGGATCAGTAGAAACATAGAGCTTACTCCCCAATAACAATTTAAAAGAGCCAAATAAATTGGAAGTATCGTCAAAGGGAGGACAAAAACTCAGAGATAAAATAAGGAAAAAACTCTAACAAAATTACAACACAAACCAAAGTAATTGATCCACAAACCAGGAAGAAGAACCACATCAAATCCTATAGCAACTCTCCAACCACAATCAAAAAAAGGAGGGGTAGGGGGAATATCCAACAAGAGGTATGAATCAAAAGTCTACCACCCAAACTACTCTAATCAACCAGAGGTGGAAAGAATCTAGTAGAAAAGGGCTACTGGATATTAGAGCAACAACTAATATAAGAAATTCAAATTAACCTAGTATATAAATCTCTTCAGTTTTCATATACCTTACATTTCCACTCCCATCCACCCCTATATTAGCTAGTCAATTGGCAACACAATCGCCTCATCTATAGAAATGTGATATAAACAAATGAATTAAGTTGATTAATTTTGTATAGGATGGGGCCAAGAAGATAATCAAGATGCAAAAATTTATACATATTCTTTTGTAGAGCATTGTAAACCAACATAGAATCACCTTCAATAGAAAGGTAAAGGATATTAAGCTTCAAGGATAGTTCAAGACCAAGGTCCAATGCTTCCATTTAGCTTTGTTGTTTATGCCATCTATGACCTCTTTACTAGTTGCAATTAGGATTTCACCACTAGAGTTTATGAGTTACTACCCCAATTCTAAGCAGGCCTGGATTCTTTATAAAGAATGGGTAAACTCTAAAACTATAACCGCACCTGTAACCAATTTCAACAAGTTTAAGAAAAGGACAGTTATTAAGAATGTGATTAGTATATTAAAAAAATTTACCACACAACACATAAAAAATAGTAACAATACCCAATTTGTCTAATATCATGCCTGAAAGAATTCAATCTTGTAAAGAAATCCAAGTAAATGTTTCTACCTTAGGAAAACATGAAGAAATCCAACACAAGTTAAAGAGCCATGGATCTATGTTAGTTTTACTAACCATCGAAGAATATCCTTGTTTCACACTATTTTTACTAAATTTTGTTTTGTTCCATATAACCTCATCATCTCAAAGAGAAAAAAAAATCCCTTGTACTTCTTCCTTGAAGGCTTCTTTTATAGACACGAACAAAATCAATTAACTTCCAAGAAATTTTATGGCTAAGATTGGAAATTTCCAAGTGAAAGTAATCTCTAACAAAGACCCCCAGTAAGATTTTCAACAAGATAGCAATTTTATTCCAATTTATTATTCCATTCAAAGGCTTGTGCTCATTGTAGGAATCATCCTAGAACTTAGCCCTACATCCATTAAGCACCATCAAAGACAAATGTGGGAGTAATATATCACGAAAGAAAGTTATTAAGCTCTATATTTGAGAAACTTTAGGAAAAGAGGAAGTTTTTATTATACTACAAGGAGAGGAGCCATGGAGATATTTGAAAACATTAATTTACACCTGTAACATAAGAAAAAATGGTGGTGGAATGATGGGTAGTAGTGATCCTTATTTCCTGTGTCATATTGGAAAAGAAGATGACCCACTAGGCTTGAAAGGCCAAATAACTTAATGAACATCATGAATCCTTCACTAAATAAAAAATACAAAAGATAGAAATTGATAGAGAAGTGTAATATGTAAGATGAAATGAAGGAAATGAGATACGTTTAGTGCACACAAACTAATAGGAACTTGACAGATCAATTTTTATGTTAGCAACAGAAGCCACAAACTAAAACTAACCTCTAGATTCAATTCAAATGTATTTTAGAGGGACTAGGTTGACTGGGTTGGCCTATTCTCAGGACTAGGTCAACTGTGTTGGCCTATTCTCAGGACTAGGTCAACTGTGTTGGCCTGTTCCTAGTATTTCTAGATGATCTTAGTTGCAGATTCTAGCAATGCTCCAGTACTTCCTAGATCTAATCCTAACACTGGCACCACCCATTCCAACACATAGAAAAGAAGGAAATTATTGTGTAGAGGGGGATTTTCCTTAGTCAAACCCTAGTTTGGAATCAACCTTAAAAATGAAATGAAATAAAATAAATTGTGCTAACATAGAGAAGAGGCTAGATCTGAAACATGAAGTGTCTTATACCTTGGCAATGCAACTGCTTCTTTAAATGTTCACAAATATTGATTCAATAGGGGAAGCATGATAAAATTTCTATTTTTGGAGATGTGTTCACTTTGAAAACTAGTAAAAAATATTATATTCATTAAACAATGAGACAAAAATCCATTACAAACTATGTATAGTGCTAGCTAATTTCTCAGTGTAGCAATTTTTGAAATTATAAAACATTGTTAGCATTTTAGGCAGGCCACAAAAAACACTATGTTATATTATTTTGATAAAAATAGGGGAATTTCGTGTGGCCTCTGAATCCCTTAATCTCCACCATTTTCACAAAAAATACTACTTTAGAAAATACATTCCAAGCACTACAACTTTTGTTCTTGTTACATATTCAAATTTTGAGTGTAACTATCTTTAATTTCTCATCAAAGTTTATACTTTTTTTATTTCAGAAAAAAAAGTGGCATCTTAAGACCCATTTTCGGTCTCCCATCTTGGTGCATAGTACCCAATTTATCCTTTTATCAATTTCATTTAGGAGTCAACATTATATTTTGACACAAGATTTATCATCGTTATTTTGGTAATTGTACAAGGATGTATCGATAAATTGAATAGTTAGTTTCTTGGCCCAAAGAATGAATGCATATTCAACTCCCTAGCTAGATATTCATGAGCTATTATGTAATTTTCCTCTCAAGTTCCACATTAGCACAAATACATTAATTATGAGAGTATAATCATTTCAGATTAAGTCAAGCTATAAATGTAGAACACAAGTCAAGTTAGAGACTTGGAGTGCAAGTCAAATTAGTCATGTCAGGTCATATAGTCAAGTCTAGATAGAAACTTAGACTATAAGTAAATATTAAAATTTTTTATTACAAGTTATATTAATATCATACAAGTCAAGTAATGACAAGTTAAATACTTGGAGTGCAACTCAAGGTTAAGAAACATGAAGTGTAATTTATTTTTATTGCTTATGTTATGTATTGATCCTTGAACTATAATAGATATTTTAGAGAAAATGAGAGAGGAATGAAGTCAAAGAGAGAAGATGAGAAATGATAAACAAAAGAGACTTGATCATGTAATGCTAATTAGAAAAGTAAAATATTATATACTTGATTGTCTTTATTGTAATAAATGTATTATAATTTACAGATTCAAGTAAATCTCAACATCCCCTTATAAATAGTCAAAATTTATGACACCTAACACATATTGGTTGGCACATCTACAACTCTATATGACATATTTATAATATATTTTATACATCTATAATTTTTTCTAAACTTATTCAATGTGCTTAAGAGTTTCTATTTATAATTCTAAATTCCCCTTAAATGAACAACTAAAGTTTCTTAGCCTTCTATCACATCACTACAATGTAAAAACTTTATCTTTCCCAAAGTATTAGTAAATAAATTGGCCAAGCTAGTATAATTTGTGTTGCAATACATCAACTCTATCATTTGTGATCAAATATTTTCTCTTAGAAAAAGATGTATTTAAATATATTCTTTTATCAAGTTGACATAATTTGTGTTGCAATCCATGAACCCTATCATTTGTGATCAAATATTTTCTCTTAGAAAATGATGTTGTATTTGATTATATTATTTTATGCTTCATGATACATTAAATATTATTTTAAAATTTTATTGATCTTTGATTGTCACACTTGATAACTATTGGTACTTATACCTTATGTCTAATATCTACAATCTAATATAAATTGGACAAATATCTTCTTAGGTTCTACTACACAATGATCACAATTGGGTTTATTAGAAACAAGGAAAGCCAACTTGATTACTTCTTATTTTTCCAAGACATAATGCTTGATCCTATGTTGAATTCATAAATATTCGATGATTTTCCATCACGTAAACCACTTATCAAATTAGAATCTAACTAACGTATAAATTAATATTCAAATAGTAAGTATACTCAATACCAAATCTACTTTACATTAAATTTTGAGAGGTTTAGCAATGAATTGGCTAATTACATTCAATGAATATGCAATATTAGGTTTTAGTGTGGTTAAATAGTTCAAGCTTTCCACCAAATTTCTATAAAAATTTTCATTTACTTCTTTTGGATTAGAATCAATAGAAATAATGATATTAAATATTCTATGGGAGTAGATACTAGAAACTAACTTTCAATCATGCATATTAAACCTTTACAAAAATTTATTTTCTTACTAGATTCAAGTAATGGAAGTGCTACCATATTCTCTCCATATTCAAATATCAATTTTTTTTGTTTCCAAAATCCTTCATTTTATTTTTTATGATAGATATTTTTTTATTTCTTCAATTAAACCTACAAAACTTCCTCTTATGATTAAATCATCAAATTGTAATGATATAAATGCAAAAATCTAAATTTTATGTTTGTTTATGTATAAATTTTAATCATTCTTATGCTTGATAAATCCTTATGTGAAGAATAAGTTTTCAATTTTCACATACCATGAGCTTGGTTCATGTTTAGGACTTTACGCTATTTTCTTTAACTTACATAAATATGTTCTTCTTCCTATGTTATAAAATTCTTTAATTAGAACAAGATATATTTCATCTTTTCAACTACCATAAAAAATATCAATTTAACATTATTATGATATGGACCCCGATCATAATTTAAATATGTTCTTCTCCCTATTTTAAATATTGACTTAATATCCATTTGATATTATATGCAGATTATACTTCAGAATAAGTGAAACCATAAGTGTAATTATGCTTACTATAGCTACATGTGAAAATTTGTCATCATAATCTATTTGCTCCTTTTGTGAATAGTATTTTGTAACCGGTCCAACTTTGATTTTTTTAGTAGACTTATCAACATTAAACATAGACTTTAACAACCATTTAGAGGCTACATAGGAATTTTGTTTCAGATAATGTAATTAGTTGTGATGTGCAATTTTTCACAATTGAGTCATACTCTTTTTACATAAAATTCACACAATAGTTTTAATTACTAGGCATCAATGCTAAGGATATTTTTTATTAGAGATAGATCTAGACTTCTAAAAAGAAGATCCACAAGTCTACAAGTGAGAGGATTTTTTTAGATTTTTTTATTACAGGGAGATCAAAGCTCTTCTAAGTAGAAGATTGCTAAAATTAATATTTCTCACCTTCCCTAGCAATGGTAGATTCAATTCTTTTATTTCAAGAGATAAACCAATTTGTATTTGAATTTTCAATATGCTTTTAGTAGTCATGTTGAATATTTTAATAACCAAACAACCTTTTACTAAATAGTGGTTGTTTTTCCATCACCTAAACCGTTTATCAAATTAGAATCTAACTTACCTATAAATTAATATTCAAATGGTAAGTATATTCAATTGCAAATCTACTTTACATTAAATTTTGAGAGGTTTAGCAATGAATTGGATAATTATATTGAATGAATATGCAATATTAGGTTTATTGTGGTTAAATAGTTCAAGCTTTCCACCAACTTTCTATTAAAAGTTTCATTTACTTATTTTGGACTAGAATCAATAGAAATAATGATGTTAAATATTCTATGGGAGTAGATACTAGAAAATGTTTATCAAAATAATTTAATCACTCTTATGCTTAATAAATCCTTATGTGAAGAATAAGTTTTCAATTTTCTCTTATCATGCCCTTGGTTCTTGTTTAGGACTCTACACTACTTTCTTTAGCTTGCATAAATATGTTCTTCTTTCTATGTTACAAAATTCTTTAATTAGAACAAGATATATTACATATTTTAAACTACCATACAAAAATATCAATTTAACACCAGTTTGATTTGGACCCTGATTATACTTTAAATACGTTCTTCTCCCTATTTTAAATATTGAATTAATATCCATTTGATATCAGATGCAAATTATACTTCGGAACAAGTGAAACCATAAGTGTAATTATGCTTAACTTAGCTACATATGAAAATGTATCATCATAATCTATTTTCTCTTTTTGTGAATAGTCTTTTGTAACCGGTCCAACTTTGATTTTTTTAGTAGTCTTTGATGACATGTAACTAATTAAATGTTTGATAATGTTAAGTTGAAGATGATGCAAGACATTAAAATAGTTAATGGTTTGTATTGTCATTGATGTCAACTTTATATCATCTGTATGGTCATACACATAATGCCAAAGACTTCAAAGAGTCAATGGAACAATGTTTATGCTTTCAGAAATGCATAAAAGTCAAGTATTCACTAAGTGATAGACAACACCGATGAAGTGCACACCACCGGTAAAGACAGAGATAAAGTCACATTGATGCCCGACGAGCAGAAGACAGTGTTGCCTGACGAAGCAGAATCACAGGATGCCCGAAAAGTTGAAAACAGAGTTGCCCGACGAGCAAGATCCAATGATGCCTGACGGATGGAGATTCTGAAGATAACTGAAGTTACACTGACGGAACTGGCAGTTGTCACCGGCGACGAACTGTAGAATTGACCGACAGAACAGAGAGATAAAAAAATGACAAAATATCTAGCTGGTAGAGCTTAAGAATATACTTAACTGGTTATTTTATTTGTTTTATTCAACCATAGTTAAAGAAATTGATTTATATAGTTGGCAAGAAGATAACTACGAGATAAATCAGGAGTTAAAGCCGTAAATCAAATTGGCTAGATTATTTTTCACGCCACGAATCAAGAATCAAGGAAAATCATGTCTATATAAGAGACAAGCATAATTCATTTCCACAAGCACTCAGATACATGGGGGAGTGAATTGAAAGAAGATACTGAAGAGAAATTGGTGAAGGATAAACTTCATACAGCCCTGATCAATCAAGCTAACGGAGAGCTAAAGAATTTTGTAGACACCGACGAACAGTGAAGCACAACATCACAGCGCAAAAAGTGTGAATTACAAAGGAATTGAATTGATACATTGATCAGAGAGGTATTGTACATAAATAGATCTAAATATCTGCAATTCAAAGTTTCATTAGAAATAGGTCATTGTGTTTTAGTTTAACCATTGAAGCATTAAGTCTCTTAATAGAGCAAGACTTAACCATCTTCTATAATTGAGGTATATCCTAATAGATAACCAAAAAGGTTGATTCATGATAGTAGCAATGGTCTTACCTAAAGCCTATTGACAGTCTAAGAAGGAGGCTAATTCAAGGATGGTAGTAAGATTAGCATAAAGCCTATTGACAGTCTAAAGGTTGATTCAAGGATGGTAGCATAGATGCCAGATACTAAGTGACAACCTATGTATGAAAATCATCTAACAAGGTCACACTTAACCATTTGTTTGTAACCTTTAACAGGGTTGGCTCCTAACGGGGCTCACTTCAGAAGAGTGAAAATTAGGGGTATCGGTCCAATGGTTTTTTTCCTTAATAAGGTTTCCACATTAAAATCCATGTGTTATGTGTGTATGGTTTATTACTTTATCATTTTACATTTCACATATGCATTTTTGGATTGATTGGTATACTCTGCATATTTACTGAGTATCGGTAAATGATTTTTAACTGCTTATTGGTAATCAAGGAGAATAAGGACAGACAAGGTAAACTGACAGACAGTTATTTATTTCAAGTATTTCAAAGGCATACATCTTGTAGGGACTTAATAATTTGAGGTGTATTAATTGGTGGATTAAAGTTT
>MU226858.1:594390-618292 GCA_018584345.1 Thuja plicata | reverse complement strand
ATACTTGTAAGATATGTAAGAAGGAACCATCTAGAGGACTAGATCATAGGAGATAAGAAAGCTGGTACAAGAACAAGAAGTAAGTCTTTAAACTCAAATTGCTTAATTTGTGAGTTTGAACTAAAATCTGTCAATGCTGCACTAGAAAATGAAGAATGGATAAGTGCTATGAATGATGAGATTGAACAGATTGAGAAGAACAAGACATGGTCACTTGTGCTAAGACCAGATGACAAGAATGTCATCTGTACAAAATGGATATTAAGGAACAAACTGAACGAGAATGGGGAAGTCACAACGAACAAAGCAAGACTAGTATGCAAGGGGTATGCACAAGAGGAAGGTATAGACTATGGAGAAACCTTTGCACCCGTTGCTAGGCTAGAAGGAGTAAGAATTCTACTTGCTTATGCTACATACAAAGGATTCAAAGTATATCAAATGGACATCAAGTCAGCATTCCTAAACGGAATACTTGAAGAAGAGGTATACATTGAGCAACCAGAAGGGTTTGTGGATCTAGACAAGAGGAACATGGTATGTAGATTTCATAAAACCTTGTATGGATTGAAACAAGTTCCCAGAGCCTGGTATGAATGACTTCATTCCTATCTAATAAGTATTAGATTCATGAGAACTAGTGAAAGCAGTAATCTTTATTTGAAGGAACATACTAATGCTAAAACTTTGATTGCTGAAATATTTGTTGATGACATCATATTTGGAGGCAATGATGTGCTATGCAAATCATTCGCTGATGAGATGAGCAAAGAATTTGAGATGTCTATGTTTGGAGAGATCAAGTTATTTCTTTTTCTACAGATCATTCAACAAAGTGAAGGTATTTTCATTACACAGTCCAAATACATCAAAGAAGTTCTTAAAATATTCAAGACGAAAGATTCCAAACCTGTTAGAACACCGATGGCTACTGGATGCAAATTAACAAAGGAGGACAAGACAACAGAGGTAAATCAGACTCTATACAAATCAATGATAGGAAAAATCATGTATGTTGTACACACTAGACCAGATATTGCACATGCAGTAGGAATTGTTGCTATATTTTTTGCTAACCCCAGGGAATCACATATAACTGCTATGAAAAGAATTCTAAGATATTCGAAGAATACTGAGGAATTTGGCTTATGGTATAGAAGAGAAGGCAAATTTGAACTAAAAGTGTTTACCGACGCTGATTGGGATGGAAATCTTGATGACCGAAAGAGCACAGCTAAAGGAGCATTCTTTATGGGTGACAGACTTGTCACATGGATTAGCAAGAAACAAGGATGCATCTCTCAGTCTACTACAGAAGCAGAATATGTTGCTGCTACTGCAAACTGCTCAAATATTTCATGGATCAAATAGTTGCTGGAAGGTATGCATATGAGGATCATAGAACCAATAATTATCTACTATGATAATACCAGTACAATAAATATTTCCAAGCATCCAGTCATGCATGCAAAGACTAAACACATTGCCATCAAGTATCATTATTTAAGAGAACAAGTTCAAGAAAAAGAGGTCATACTTGAATATGTTCAATCAAAAGAATAATTGGCTGATATCTTCACCAAGCCACTGCCTAAGGATGCATTTGAGTACCTGAGAAAAATACTAGGGGTCAAACCCATGACTAACAGTCAGTAAAAGTAATGAAGGCTGCATCAGCCATATATTATTAGAATATCATTCATGATTGATGCAAACATAAAATGAACTTCAAAGCTACATCTATATATAGAAAGGTATATATCAGGATCAAGCACCAGAACATACTGTTGTATTGATGATGGATAAGGGAAAAAAAGTTCAATGAATTGATGGACTTGGAGAGGCATGTAAAGAGAAAGGGATACACCTTTGGTGGTTTTTTCCCACAAATTCTTTATTTGGACAAGCTTGATGCAATGATCCACTCTCACACTTTATTGTGTAATCATTTAGAAGATGTACTGGTGGAAAAGGATAAGAAGAAGGAAGAATACTCTTCTTCTGAGTATGAAGATGATAGCGAAGGGGAATACTATATTCCTAACCCCTCTCCCATGGATCAACAAATGACAGAAGAACAAACAATAGAAGGGGAATAACCTAAAAATGTTGTCAATTTGACACAAGTCCCAGAGACTGAGGTGACACAGGAGCCCCCATTCAAAAGGCAGAAAGTGGAACTTGGGGAGCATTCATAGAAAAGAGAGAAGAAAAGGGATAGAATAGGTGCTCTAATCCTAGGGAATAGAGCCTATGATCATGAGCTCAGAAAGAAGATCAGACAAGGTAAGAAGTTGTTAAAAGACACCGAGGAAGAAATTGAATTACCTTTATTGACTTGCACTGATGAAAGAACAATCTAACAACATGAATTTTTGAGTGATGATAAATTCATAAAAAAAAAAAGAATTCAAGGAGTTCCTCATTTGGAACAAACACAGAAAAGTGCAAGAACAGTTGCAATTGGAAGGAGGTGTACCAATCATAGAAGAAGATTTGCAAGAAGTATATGATTATGATCTTGAATCAGAACAAATGACACCTTAGGAGTCCAGGCAACTAGTAAAAGCCAATGGGATGTTTCTATTAGATGGATGTGATCTTGCTTTTGCATTCATCATAGACCATATCAAGAAGCATCCTGATGTGAAATTATCATCAGAAGTTCATGTGGGTGAAATGATAAGTGGATTTGGATATAATCCAAAATCCTAGGCACTAGCAATATGGAGCTTAGCTCCTAAGAATCAAAAGCCATCAGTGGTAAGAAAAGAGGAGAATA
This sequence comes from Thuja plicata, assembly GCA_018584345.1. Classification (NCBI taxonomy): domain Eukaryota; kingdom Viridiplantae; phylum Streptophyta; class Pinopsida; order Cupressales; family Cupressaceae; genus Thuja; species Thuja plicata. Next base: position 615,510 of record MU226858.1, on the reverse strand, counting down.
TAGTTGGAAACCAACTTGTTTGGTCCATCCAAAACATGGGAGACTTGGAAATTTCCCAAGTTCTCACACATTCTGCTCATCTTGATGAGGCTAAAATAGCCCAATTTTCAGAAAAATTAAACAAACTAACAACTGAAATAAGTGTTATTGTAAAGGATAGGGAGTTATGTAAAATATAGATCCATAATTAGGATAAGCTGATTAAAGAGTTAACATAAAAATTGTTGGAAATGCCTGAGGTTTCTCCTGCATAACCTAAAGAGATAGCTGGGGTTGAAGTGAAAACAGAGTTGGTAGCAGAGGAAATAGAGGAGGATGTCAGACAACATAATAGTGTAATTATGGGTGCACTATTCCAAAATTTTCAGCACAGAATAAATATTTTGAAGGATAAGGTAGATGTAGTATTTGATGCTTATGGAAAACTGCCAGGGTTACAAATTATGTAACAAATTTGAACCCCTAGTATGCTACATGGTTAGTAAGGACTAGCATTTTTGAAAGGTTGGCATCATTGCAACCTTTAAGAGATGATCTACCAAAAATAGTTATCCAAGTTTTGGAGGAAATAGAACTGATAGGATTCACTTTATCTTTCGTTAAAGGTAAAGTAAATCAAATAGAGGCCAGAATGAAGATGTTTGGACCAGAGTACAATAGATTTGTACCATCAATTAGGTCACATGATAACCAAATCAAGCCATTAGGGGCATGGATCACCAATTTTGATAATGTGATGCCAAATAAAGATATATATCTCTGACAAGGGCGAGCTTGATATGGAAAGATACAACTAGATTTTGGATGAAGCCTTTAAGGATGAAACAGACATTAATAAGTTTGTGACCAATGTCAAGAACATAACAGATGCCAAATGGGACAAGTTGAAGACAAATCTAGAGAACATTCAAAGCTTCAACTAGCCAACTGATGCAGAGGTCACAGCATGGGACACATTGACAAAACCCAAGAAAAATAAGGTTGGTGACATGGATTTAGACATTCTGGACACAGAGTAAAGAAGATGCCTAGCACCTGATCTCTGAGCACAGGGAGAATGACTACTTCAAAGACTAGTGTAGGTTAGCTTGGAATGGCAGTCACTATGTCTCGTTACAACTATCTAGAGTTATTCTGAATATCAACAGACAAAGGTGCGAGCTAGATGAAGATTGAAGACCAAATTCAGTTGTCAACAGATTTTGTCTTTCCACCGCCAAAAGGATCAACTGAATGTTTTGTCTTTTAATGTCTTTAGAATTGTCTTAGTCATCCGAAGCTTTTTGCATCCTTGATATTTAAGGATTCCAAGATGACTAATGGTCACTATAAATAGCATTTTGTTATATATTGTAGAGGATGGTGAATTTACAACAAAAAGAAAACTTGTTTTTTTTGTTTATTTTTCAAGCTTTGGTCTGATTGAATGTATTGAAGCAAAAATTTATTAATAAAATATAGTGGAATCTCTTGTTTCAGATCTATGATTTCTTTCCATGATTTTGTTCATGCTCTTGTATGTTTTAATATGTAAGGCATCTTAAACATACTGGTTATTAAATAACTGTGCAATTAATTGTGAGTTTCCTTCAAGGTAGGAGTCACTCTTGTGAGTAGTCCCAGAGAGCTAGGTATTAGTATGAGAATTTGATACATGGATGTGAGGATGAGTAGATAGTTTGTAAGGCATTCTGTCTGTGATTTTACTTGTGTTCTTATTAATTGTTTTCTATAGATTTTCATCTCATTGGACTCTTTGCCTAGGATTAGGCACTGGTCTGAATTTCTGATAGTAATTCTCATCATCAATTATATTTCAAAACAATCTTTAAATTTCTATTATTGAGAATATCCATGTTTGATTGTATTCAAGAAATACAATTCATTTTGTTGATTCCTTGAACAGAGAATCAATAGGTTATCCTTCCTAAGTCTATCACTGTAAAAATAAGAAGGATGAATTTCCTTGTTTCACTATTGTCTGCTATTATCATTGTTATATTCTAGCTTGTTACAGCTTGTGTCAAGTTGATTACAACAATCTGTAATGTATTTCATCAGTTGAGCCAGTAAATAATAATTGGATAATTAGTGTAAACCCCAATCCACTGATAAGATTACTGTCAGACAGTAACTTGTACAAGGTACACCCACCTGGGTCTATGGAGCCTGAAGTGTAGAAGGATTAAATCATTGTTAATTAGCCTTTTCCCTGTAAGAATCTGGAATTGGGAGTCTAAGAGTCAATCTTAATAGCTATATAGTGATTCTACAAGAAAAAGTACTAACAATTTGGCGACTCTACTAGGGAGTGATTTAATGTTTTAAGAGTCGTGTTCATGAAAGAGTTAGTTCTTGCGATGTTGAGAATAAGTCTATTTTTCCTCATAATCATAAAAGAAAGTTTATTTTGCTTATCTGTCATTGCACACTATTTGAAGGTTTTGGTCTTGAAAATGATACAGATCTTGTCTCAAATAGAGTGACTAGCGACTATAAAATCTCTGATTTAATATAGTGTGTGTTTTTCAAAGAAAAGTTACAGAGTTGAGAAGATTTGTAGTGATACGGACAGTGAAGAATCATTTTCTTGAGATTACCAGGTGAGGGATTATCAAGAAACTTTTCTTTCAAGTTTCATTCAGACTTATTGTTGTAAAAGAAAATTTTGGTCAGGACAAGATTCTCAATCTTTTTATATACATCTATCCTTTGAAAAGAGGTGACGACTCTAACCTCTGTGTACTCTAGTGTTGCACATTAAACATATTAAATATACATATATGTTTTGAAAGATGAGTCGACAAAGGAATAATAGGTCCTATTTTAAAGAAAATCCTAAGAAAGATGTTGGAGAAGAGATCCATACACCTAGAAGGAAACAATGGTCTAAGAGAGGTATATCTAAACATGACTCCCCAAATACCTGTAAGGGAAGGATGGAGACCCCTGCTCCATAAAGAAAGTCATCTTCGTCTGAAGATGCAGGACCCATAGGACTAATTGACACTTATAGAGCTTATGCTAATTTTGATCCTTTCAAAGATGGAGAAACTACTGATATAGGTTTCTTCCCTGTAGAAGAAAATCTAGATCCACCAAAAGAAACTTTTGCTGCTGAGAAAACCTCCTATGATTCTGATAAGTTGCAGGATGAGGTTTTGGCTTTAAGAAAAAGAAAAAAAGGAACAAGAAAAGGAAATAGCAGATGTAGAGAAGAAATGTGGGCAAAAGCTATATGATTTACTGGTGGAAAGAGAAGAACTCTTGGTTGAAACTAGAAGAAATGACCTCAAGGATAAAAACCTAAGTCAAGAGGTTAAAGGTTTGAATCCAAACTTGTTTGGTGATCTTGATGATTTGAGAAAGAAAGCCTCAAAAAAAATGAAAAATCCTGGCAAGGATGAATTTGAGAAAGAAGGGCCTGTCATCAGACAATTATACCCATACGAGATTGAATAGAATGCAAAAAATAAGACAATTACCAAGGATGCCCCAAACAAAGGTAAGAAAAATGTTGTTGGTGTGACTATAGATGAACCTAAACAGAACTCGACCACTCCTGTGGGAATGTCTCAAGTTGATCTTGAGATGGAATAAGCTAGAAAAGCTAAAGAGGACTTAGCCAAACAATTGGAGAAGTTAGAATTAGAGGCTATTGCAGCTGATATGAGAATGAGGATAGATTTCCTACATGCCACTATTAATACTTCTGCAAGTAGCTCTATGCCAGTTAACCATGAGACATAGAAAAAAAATCAATCTGCTAGCCCAATCCCAAATAGTGAAAGGGTTGATCCTAAAATGTAGTCTTCTGGTTTGAATTTGAATGTTAAAACTTCTGGCCCAAATGCAAGTGCTCAGCCTGTTGGTCCTGACCCAAGCATTCAAGTCCTTAACCCAAAACAATTTCTTCCCCCACCTATTCAAAATCAAGGAGGAGCTATTGGACCAAATGGTGACAATGTGCTTGGAAATTTATAGAGGAGACCTGTCCACATGAACAGATATAGAGCCCTTTTCTTTGAAGGCATTCCTGGTCACCCTAATGTGATCCCCAACAAGGTAAGAGACAAAATCCCCAAGTTCACAAGAAATAATGTTGTGACTTGTGAAGAGAATTTGAAAGCTTTTAGTGATAAGATAACTGACTTTGAAATTAAAAATGAGGATGTCATTATGAAGCTTTTTGTTCAGTCATTAACAGAAGATGCTAGAGATTTGTTTAGGAATTTACCAAATGATAGCATTTCATCTTGGGATGTGTTTGTAAAGTCTTTTAGGGAACAATACAGAGAACATGTCAACTCTGGATACATGATGAATGAATTCAATAACATTAAAAAGTTCCCTAATGAAAGTATGGCTTATTTTAATAGTAGATTTCAAAAGGCCATGAATAAACTATTCCAAGTCTTGAGGCTAGATGAGGAAGTATGTCTTACAACTTATATCAATGTTGCTAATGGTAAAATGTCTTACTTATTCAGACACAAAAACCCAACAACCTTAAGCGAAGCATACAAAATAGCTATTGATATTGAAGGAAATAGGAGAGCATCAGGAAAATTAGGAAAGAGGGAAGACAATAAACTCTGGAAAGAAAAGGGATCGGCCAACAAAACTGTCAAAGAAGATGATAGAGTAGATAAACTAGCGAGTGCAGTAAAAGACCTTTCTACCAAAATGGATAAAAATGATAGGGGAGGGTACCATGAAAATAAATACACTAACCAAAGGTTTGATAAATGGCCTAAATTGAAAGAATATCCATATAAAACAAATTGGAACAATGGTTAGCCCATCCCTGATGGAAAAGATAACCCAAAAGCCAAAGAAACCCCAGATCCCTTGAAAAAGAACATTGCCAACTATGTTGAGAATGCTCCTTGGTGCAATGCTTGCAATATGCCATATTATTCATATCAGTGTGTAGTAGCCCAAGCTTTGTTTGATCAAATAGAAGAAAGGGGACAAGAAGGCCCTACCATTAATATGTTCACAGTAAAGAAACCATACCCATGGTTATATGACAATGGTTCATCTTCTGATAACTTGTGTACAAAAGACAGTTCCTGTTTAGAATATCAATCATAGATTCCACCCTACCAAAGTGATTGGGTTGAAAATATTTCACAAGCAACTATAAATATTGTGGGAAGTGACAAATCACACTCTCATTTTAAAACTCTTACTGATGAGGAAAAGATATCTTTGACTGTTGCAACAATTAATCATGAAAGAAATACATATAATCTGAGAAATAGAATAGTGCAACCAGCCCAAGGTAAACCTTCCCCTATCTATGTTAGAAAGGATTCACCTCAAGTTAATATGGATTTTCATGTCAGGGAAGATAAATATGAAAAGACTGAAAGACAGGAAGGACCATCTTCTAATCATGTTGAAAAGGAAGAAGCCAAGGGGGAACAAATAGCAAATGATAAATCCAAGAAAGGTAAAAAGATGAGTGATGTGCCCTCTAAATTAACCCTCTTTGATATGAGACTTTCTCTGACTCAAATGAAACTTTCAGTCCCACTCATGGAGATGCTAAAAATAAAAGAACACAAAGAAGCTACTTTGGCACTTATAAGAGGGATAGATGATGTGTCTGAGCCAATCCTAGAGAAAACACCCTTGACATCAAATGATAGTAGAATGGACAGTCCACAAGTAAAAGGAAAGGAAAAAAGAAAATAATTTTCCAATATATGCATTGGCAACATAATTACCCAAGAACCATTATCTGTTGACCCATTTTATGTCACCTTAATGGTGAATAATTTCTTAGTAAAAAACTGCATGATTGATTTTGGAGCTGCAACAAATGTAATGTCTTACCATGTCATGAAGGAATTGGGCCTTCACGTCACCACACCTGTTGGAATTTGTTATGCTATGGACAACAAGGAATTTTCTGTGATAGGAACACTGAAAGACATTGAAGTGAAAATTGTTGCTTTCCTTGAAGAAACTTACAGAATGGATATAGTGGTTGTTGATACTAAGCCATATTATGGTATTCTTCTATCAAGACAGTGGGTTGCAGCAGTGGATGGGAAGATGCAATTATATTTTTCCTATGCAAATATCCCTATAAATGGAAATGAGGTCAAGTTGTACAGAGAACCCCGGTCACGTGTCATGGTGGAGGCGGTTCTACTTGACCAATTGAATTGTTGTTTAGATGTTGATATGGAAAACTTTACTATGGAAGAAATCAAACCACAATTAAAGAATACTGACCCAATTGTGGATGAATTGATGTTGCAATAAGATGGAATGTGGCAAATGTACTTTGATGGAGGATGTTCCAAAGAAGGATATGAGCTGGACTTTTTTTATTTCCCCATCTGGTATCACTTTCAAGTATTCTTTCTTGCTAGCTTTTCAATGTACAAATAATACTGTTGAGTATGAAGCTTTGATCTTGGGAATGGATATTTCTATTAAGCATTAAATTAAATGTTTGAAACTTCATGGGGATTCTCAGTTAATCATATCTCAGATAAGGGAACATTATGCTGCCAAAGATGATAGACTAAAATTGTACAAATATGCAGTCTGGGATGGGATAGAATTCTTTGATGCCTTCAATATCCTATGGATAGAGAGGTAAAATAACATAATGGAAGATTTCCTTGCCAATGTTTCGCTAAAAAATAATGATGTTACCCTTACTGGCATCTCTATGGTAGAAATAAAAAGTAGACCTACAGTCCCTGACAATATTCATAATTGGCAAGTATTTGAGGATGATGATGATATCCTTAGCTTTATTCAGTGTGTAGACCAATATGATGGTCAGAAGATTGACTGTAAGTCTTTAGTAGCAGTTGTCGATGGTAAGGAAAATATATTTGACCAAGAGGTTATCCAATTGGCTACTAATCACATTCCCAAAGGGTTGGTTGACTTGGAAGGCATGTTTAGCATAAATGACAATTATATGACCCAGAAATCCAATGCAAAGATAGGAGATTTAGAAGAAGTTAACTTGGAATCTAAAACATCTCCTCAATTAGTCTATATTGGTAAAAACTTGGATAGAAATGTGAGATTGAATCTAATTAAACTGCTGAAAAATTACAAACATGTATTTGCCTGGTCTTATGAGGATTTGAAAGCTTGTAGAAAAGACTTATTCCAGCATGACAACCCTCTGAAAGAGGATGTAATTTACCATTTAGGAAAAAAAAAGGCCCATTAATTCACTGTTGGCTACCAAAATGCAGACATAATTGATGAAATTGAGAGATCTAGGCATAATTTAGCCTATCAAGCATTCATCATGGGTGTCTAATCTAGTCCCTATGAGAAAGACGAATGGGGACATAAGACTATGTGTTGACTTTAGAAACCTGAATATGGCCTCATTAAAATATAACTATGGACTACCTAGTATGGAGGCCATGTTGCATAAAGTCACTGGATGTGATCTATTGTCTATGATGGATGGGTTCTCAGGGTACAATCAAGTGCTAGTCAAAGAATCTAAGAAATTCAAAACAACATTTACTACTCCCTCGGGCACTTATGTGTATGCTCGCATACCATTTGGTTTGAAAAATGCTAGTGCAACCTTTCAAAGGGCCATGGATGTGGATTTCAAAAATCTTATAGATGTTCTGATGGTAGTATACCAAGATGATTTAACATATTTTTCAAAAAGGGCAGAAGATCATTGCAACCACTTGGAGAAAATGATGAGAAAAGCATTGGAATATGGGGTGTCTTTGAACCCAAAAAAGTGTCACTTTGATGTTACTGAGGGGAAACTTCTGGGCCACATAGTGTCAAAGGAGGGAATTAGAATAGATCCTGAAAGAATTGAGGCTATTCAGAAGGTACTTGCTCCAAAAAATTTGAAAGGTATACAATCATTTCTAGGGAAAATCACCTTTGTCAGGAGATTCATTGCCAATTTTGTAGAACTGGTCAAGCCCATTGTTGGTTTGCTTAAAAGGGATGTAAAATTTGAATGGAATCAAGAGGTACAACCAGCCTTTAAAAAAATAAAATAAGCTATCCAAGAAGCACCTGTCCTAATGTCCCCTGATTATACCAAACCCTTTTCTTTCTTCACTTTTTCTTCTTTCCATACTATTGTTGTAGTTCTATTGCAGAAAGATGATGAGGGATTTGAACATCCAATAACCTTTTTTAGAAAATATTTATAGTCAGCTGAACTGAACTATCAATTGATGGAAACGCAGGCTTATGCCTTAAAGAAACTAGTCAAGGCTTTCAAGCCCTATCTCGTATGTGCAAAGGTGAATGCATATGTTCCTCATGTTGTTGTCAAAGATATATTTGTTCAAAATGAGGTAACCGGGAAAAGATGCAAGTGAATAAATAAAGTCCAGGAATTTGATCTAGAAATTCACATCACAAATTTGATAAGAGGGTTGGGATGGGAAAAAATGATGACATAAGAAAATCTGGATCTAGTTCAGGTCAACAATGTTGACACAAATGGAAATTGCCTAACAAGTATTGAAATGCAACCCTGGTGTACTAATATTGTACATTTTTTGAAAAATGCTAAGTATCCAAATGACCTAAGTGATAACCAAAGGAGGAGCTTGAGATAACATGCTAAAAAATATGTCTTGTTGCATGGTGATTTGTTTTGGAAAAACAGAGATGGAATCTTGTTGTTATGTCTTGACAAGGACAATCAGAGAGAATGTTGAGTCAAATGCATGCTGGAATGTGTGGAGGGCATTATTATGCCAGATCAACAGCTCATAAAATTCTAAGAGCTGGGTATTATTGGCCTTTCTTGTTCCAAGATGCTTATACTTTTGTCAGAAAATGTGAGTCATGTCAGAGATTCTTAAGCAAAATAAAGTTTTCAAGAGCTTTATTACTGAATCTTGTAGTGGTAGAAGCCCCCTTTACAATTTGGGGAATGTATTTTATCGGAGAGTTTGCTGAGAAATCAATTGGAGGCCATAGTTGGATTCTGTTGGTGACTGATTATTTTACAAAATAGGTAGAGGCAATTCCAACCAAAAGAGAAACAAGCATAGTGGTCATTGATTTTATGATGGATAATGTGATTACAATATTTGGTGTTCCCTTCAAGTTGGTAATGGATAATGCCACGTGTTTCAGGTCTAAATAATTTACTGATTTGTGCTCTAATATGGGAATTTTTATGTCTTATTCATCCCCATACCATCCACAAGCCAATGGTCAGGCTAAATCCAACAATAAGAATCTCTTGCAAATTTTGAAAAAGACCATGGAAGGTAACAAAAGAGCCTGACATGTAAAATTAAAACTTGCCCTTTGGGAAGACAGGGTCACTGTCAAAAAGGCCACTAGAAAGTCCCCCTTTGATTTGGTATATGGTGTTCAATCAAGGATGCCTGTCAATAATTTGCTTCCAATTCATAAATTTATCCAAGATGAAAAGATTGAAGTCTCTTAACCTATGGAAGAAAGAATGGTTCAATCGGTAGAATTGGATGAAATAAGGAGAAAAAGCCAGAGGGAAAATGTCAAATTGCAGCAAAAAATGAAATATATTTTTGATAAAAGGGCACATGAAAGAAAGTTCCAGCATGGTGATTTTGTATTGCAATGGAATACCAGGGCTGAAGACAAAGGAAAATATAAAAAAAAATTGAGTCATTATGGTTGTGGCCTTTTGTCATCTCATGGATTTTTGGAAAGGATTCATATTTCCTCAAGAATATGGATGATGAGGAACAGGAATTTCCAGTGCATGGACAATTTCTGAAAAAGTTCTTCAATTAAATCTTTTGTTCCATGCACAGTAGTGCTGTATCATATGTACAGATGTGTTTGTTTCCATTGCGTGTTTCCTTCCCAAATGTGTGTTTTTTTCCTATAATAGGTTAGTCTAGTTTTGGTATGCTTTTCCATAGATCTGTGGTTCTTGATATAAACTTTCACTTAATCATCCTCAGATAGAGCCACTGTTGGTCCTATTTCATGTTTTGAGGTCTGCCTTAAAATTTTTTTGATGTTCTCAGTCATGTCCTTGCTTCAAAGTTGAAAGTATGTTCAAAATCATTAAATTCCCTCTAAAAACTAATGGTCTTTAAGTAAAAATCAAAGTGAGATGTCAAAAACCCTAAGTCTTAATTCATTCTTCTCAAAAATGGCTAAAAATCCTGGTTCATTGAAAAATCCTTCTAATTTGAAGTTACTTTTTCGTAACTGAGAAATCACTTAAGTCATGTCTGTATTTCCCTTTAGTCGCGAGGTCTCCAAATACTTTCAGAATATTCCTTCCCTTCACAAGACTTAGTGATTTCCTTTAGTTGAGTTATCTTTTGATAAATAGAATATTCCTTCAGTGGTCAAGAGATCATGTGACAACCATTGATTTAGATCAAGATCCTGTGGTAGTTGAGAAGTCTCTAGATGTAACCTGAGGTTAACAAATTATCTCCCAATAATGAGATCACTCATTCACCTAATCACTAGATATAAACCAAACTTAAGAAAGGACTATTTCATGGTTAATTCATGTGAGAATGCCACGTGTTGTTGTTGATGGGCCCAGATGCAATTTAAGGACAGTTTTCACATTTGCCAAGTCTTCAGTTTTAAATATGGTTAAGGTTGAGTTTTCAAATTTCATTGTCACCTGATCTTGTGATAAAGGTTGAGTTAAGTTGAAAATAAAGAGATCTAGCGATAGCCGTTTGATGCAAGGTTGATCTAGTGGTCAGTCAGGTTGTCTCGAGATTTAACATGGGTTAACAAATTCTTGTGGTAACTTTGAGATTACTCAGTCGCATCATCTCCAGATTTAATCTATGGTTGATAAGTTAAGTGAATGATTAAAATTTCCCTTTGGTCACTTTATCTCCTCATGAAAAATGAGTTAAGTTATGAACCATGACATCTAGCAACAACCGTTGATCAAAAGGTTAATCCAACAACAGTTGGGTAATCTCCAGATAAACTCTACAGTTAAGAAAATATCAAGTGACATTGAGTTCATTCAGTCACAAGGTCTCTTGATTCAACCAAGGTTAAAGCTGAGTTATTATGTTATATTGTTGCATGATCTCATGAAAAAAGATGAGTTAAGTTAAAAGTCAAGAGATTTAGCGACAACCATTAGATTGAGAGATGATCTGACGATGGTGGTTGAATCGCTAGTGAAAATTGAAAAGTCAAAATTTATCTAGCGATCATGAGACAAAAAAGAAGATGAGACACATGTTCAAAAGGTATGCATGAGTTGTTAAGTATTTAGTCGCATGGTAGCTAGATGGTATTCAGCGATAATGAGATCATAGTCACCAAGTCTCATAAGAATTTAGGGTTTGTTTTAAAGATTAATAAACTTGGCGAGAAGCATCGAATGAAGATGAGAGAGGATCAATGGTAGTTGGGTAATCTCCAGATGATAAAACTATAGTCACCAGGTCTCTGAATGAATTATCAAATAAAAGAAATGTGCACTGATAAAGAGATTAAGGTATGGTCGATAAATCTCTAGATAGAAACCAAAGGTTAAAGTGAAGTTTTAAAGAGTTGTAGTCGCCTGATCTCTTGAGGTAACTACAGCTAGTGAAATTATGCAGGGACAAGGAGATACATAGTTGTGAGGTCACCAGAAAGGAACCTGAGTTAAAAGATCGCTTTTCCTCACTGCCAGAAGGTACAGTGGCTAGCCAATGAAGTAAGGATTGAATGCCATAGTGGAAAAATAGTTGAAAGACAACCAATCAAATTTGGACTTTTTGAATTTAATAAGGTTTTTGAGAAAAGGCACTCATTCAAATTTGATTTTATGTCACTTTTAGAGGCTACAGATAGGAATTGAATTTATTTCACAGTGCGTAAACTTATGATAGAAGTGATGGATTTTAAATCTATAAATGTCAAAGGGATGTTTGCATTGATTTCACAATTATAAGTAAGTATGTCCATTGTTATTTTACTTCAACAAAATTCAAGATTTCAGCGCATAGATTTTTTGTGTGATTAGCATTTCCTGAGAGCAGTGAGATTATCAAGAAGCCATTATTGAAGGAAGGGTTTTAATTGGTGGTATAGTTGATCTAGAATTCAGAATTGGTGAGTGTTACAGTGTTCATATTTTCAAGGCTACAGAGACTTAAGTGGTTGATAGTTCTGTAGTGAGGGTTTGGAGGAGATTTGTTTCAATATCGGTGAAGAAGTGTGAGCAAAATAGAATAGAGAAAATGAGTCAAGTACTCAGTGTGGCATCCACTAGTGGACAAAGTGGAGATACTGGAGAAGATACAAAAGGGAAAAGGAACTACTTTGATGAATTTCTTCAATTACTACCGGGGTCTACCCATAATAGAAAGGTAAAAACTGACATCCTTCTAGATGATTTATCATATGTTAGGTATGCCAAGACCCTAGGTTCTTCGAGATTTTCCTTGTATAGTTATTTTTGGAGAAATAGTGATCAAGAAATTCTGATTTCAAACCCTTGGACCTGTGGATCCCCTCACCAAGATAATTAAAAAGGATGATGGGAAACACTTGGTGACCCTAGATAGAAACTCTTTCATGAAAGCCTTTGATGTCTATTACCCTATGACTACGGAGATAAATTTGCAGAGTTTGAGGAACAGACATGTCAGGGAGTCTGGGGTTGTAGAAACATTTTGACCCCCTATAAATGCTTTTTGAGCCTATTTGCCCTGATGAGATCCTGAGGTCTACCATGAATGTCAAGTGATAATCACCTTTGTTTTGACATTTGAAGACATATTAGGTCATTAAATTTGAGTTTCAAGTTGTTTCGTGATGTCTTGTTTCGAGCACTTGTCCAAATTTGCATTTCTGCCTAAGTGTCAATTTGTTGTAACAGGCCTAGTTTACATTTGAATATCTTGTGTCCTATTAAGTTTCATGGTCCACCACTTTGGGGAATGTTGAGCATGTATATCAGAGAGCCTATATTTTGAATCCCAAGTTATTTTGAGTCCATTTGATAGGTTTACTGATCCCTCAAAGTTGGTCTTCCAGAGATATCTTGTTTCTTTGTTCTGCCTAGAATCCTGAGTAGCCCTATTTGACCAATTATAACTTTTGACCTTGTGACCTAATTGAAAAAATTCATTTTGTACTGTATTACAAAGATCAAATAATTCTTTATTCTCCGTCTTCATGTCATGACAAGTCCATCTGGTCACTTTCCTAAGCCGTTTCCAAATCAAATTTTTGCTTGTTTCACTATTTCAGATCTAGACTATTTTTAGCAAGTTGAATTTGGTCTTTAATGATAATTTTCCTTTTGATCTTCTGAGAAAGCTAGTGATGGATTCATTTTCATTATGTGAGACTGAATCATTATCCAAGATTCTGGATCTTGGGGGTTTTATTTGGTCAATTTTCAAAGCTTGTTTCTAAGGTGATTTGTGTAGATTGACAGTGCAAATAGAATCAACGTTTCAGAAGGCTATATTTGATCAGTGATATTTTTTGGCTCAAATCTTCTAGTGAAATTTCCTCTGACACATGTTCTCACGTGTTGGGATTGAACCTAATTTTTTGATGGTGCGTTCCTATGAAGTCATTCAGTCAGTTTTCAAAGCTCATTCAGAAAGCTACTTGCCAATAATGAAGCCAATTTGTGGAACAGTGAAAGTTGTTTTTAAAAGCCTACTAGTGTGTCTTTGTGGATTGATTGTGAGATATTTTATACAGGAAAAGTGAAAGCATTTCTGGAGCTGGTGAACTATTTGAAACCACTTTGAAATCAATGCATTTTAATGACTGGAGTACAAGAGTATTGTCAAAATTCAAACTACACAATGGAGAACAAATGAATGACAACACATTGTAAGGTTTATGAAATAAATAAATATTGAAGAGGGCTTTTAAGATTTTTTAATTAACAGTGCATTCTAGAAAAAAAGTGAATATCAATCACGTTTTTGAGGCTGGAGGCAGATTTTAAGAAGGTCTACGGGTTGAAAATGGTCATTTCTTCATCTATGTTATTTCCCAATGCATTTCTCATGCCTTGGGAGTATTTCTGACATGGTTTGGACCATTTTTGAAGTGGCAGCAGGCCAAAAAATGACCCAGCAACAGCAAAAACACATGCACAGTCATATATGTTTTAATTAAACTTCTTAAAATAATGAGAGGTCTGCTCAGGGTGCAAATGAAAATATGGAAAAGGATTTAGCACCATAACAAATTGAAGAAGGCCAACATCATTTAAAGCAACAAACCAGATGCAATGAGCAGAGAGACTTCTAGTGCAACACATGGAGGAGAGATTTTTTTTTTAAAAGTTTTTAGTTAAAACTTATAAAATGTGAATCCACAGGAAGGGGCGCCCAACCCTATGAAAGGGATTGGTGGTTTTAAAAGGCAAGAAAATGATGCCATGGATGAGCAGCATCTGTTGGAAGCTTTCAAAAGTTAAAAAAATGCACAGAGAGTTATCCCACATGCATGGCATTTTGGATATTTTTAATCTTTATATACCAAATCACTCACTTTATGGTTTGAAGAAAGAACCAAGAGGCCACTTAGTGGGCCTCTTGGCTGGATAATTAAGTGCATGGTGGGCCCCATTATTTTGGAGAAAAAATGCATAAAAGTAGTTTCCAAGTCTCCAGATCAAATCATGGTTAAGAAAATCATCTAGAGACTTAGAGACTAAAGTAGTCTCCAAGTCTCCAGATCGAATCATGGTTAAGAAAATCATCTAGAGACTTAGAGACTAAAGTAGTCTCCAAGTCTCCAGATGAAGCAGTCTCCAAGTCTCCAGATCAAGCAGTCTCCAAGTCTCCAGATCGAATCATGGTTAAGAAAATCATTCAGAGACTTAAAGACTAAAGAAAATGATAACCATGGTTAGAGTGTGGTTAAGAGGTGGTCGAGTTAAGCCTATTCAAAGACTTAGAGACTAAGGCTTGTCTCCAAGTCTCTAGATCTAACCATGGTCAAGGAAATCTCTTAGAGACTTAGAGACTAAGTAGTCTCCAAGTCTCCAAAAGGAACCAGGGTTAAAGGAGGAGTTCCAAGGTCAGTTTAGAGCAGCGAATCAGCATGTGACAAGTGTCAAAATCTGGTGCATTCTGGAGAAAAAAGGGATTAAAATGAAATATTTAAATAAATTCATCACAAAAGGGAGGAGTTAAAAGGTGTGCAAGTTGAAAGATATCTAATGGTTGACTTAATGGCTTAAATGGAAGATGCTCAACATCTAACCTATAAGACATTAAGCCTTGGTGACAAGTGTCACAATGAGACAAAATCTAGAAAAAGGGGAATATTAAATTTTAATTTGTCTCATTTCAATAGTTCAACTATTGAAATATAATTAAATTCAAATGCAAATATTTCAAATTTTAAAATGAAAATCTGCACGGGAAAGCAAGCTTGAATTAAAGTTTCAGAGGGCAAATCTTGTCCAAACCATAGAGTATTATATATTGCCAGAAAGGTCTCAGAATGAAGAAGATGATTTTACAGACCAATTGAAGGAAAATAAAATTAGATTTTCACAGTTTTTGTTTGAACAGTTGCAGATATTTTCTGAGGACAGACAGGTGTCGGTGATGAATTTTGTTTTTTCTTTCTCCTATATCTGGTTTTTTCTCCATTGTAACTAAGGATGGTGAAAATTATGCTATTGGGCAGTATTTTGGCTTTTTGAGTTTTATTTCTTGGTGTTCATGGTCTTGCAATGTTCAGTTCCAGATGAATTTCAATAAAGAAAGATGGAATCCCTGTTCAAATATCTGTCTGATGTCTTTGTGTGCTTGGTGTTAATTCTTGTGTATTAATCTGTAAGGAATGTTAATACACTAGTTACAAGGTGGTTGTGGTTTTATTTTTCAAGTTTCTTTCAAGGAGAGATTAAATCTTGAATGCAATTTCTGAGAGTTTAGGATCAACACATAAATTTGATGTCCAGATATTGAAATGATAAGAATGGATTGTAAGGTATTTCATTCGGGTTATTTGAGTTTGAAGTTGGGGTTTTTTGGGAATGCATATTTGTTTGACTCTATTGCCCAATAGATAAGGCACTGGTCCTTTGCTGGTTATGCAGTTTCATCATCAAATCATTAAATTCAAACCATTTTCCCTTTCCTATTCAAGAGTAGAAATGTGTATGAGTTGCATTGAATAGTGCAAATGCTTTTGGTGATTCCTTGTAGAAGTGAATCTGATAGGTTAGCTTGCCTAAGCCTCCGGGTTCAAAGAGAAGAAGGGTGAATATCCTTGTTATCACATTGACCATTTTTCTAGTTCTTAGCAAAACATGTAGGTGGGATCCTGCATCAGATTGGTTGAGTTGAACTCCCATATCTTATAAGTTTGAGAACTATCCACTGATTTTCATGTCTGCATAAAAGGTTTTAGTGAGAAAGTGTTTATGTATGCAGATTTAGTATGTTTTAGGTGCACCCACCTGAGTGTGTGGAACTCGAAGCAGAAGGAGGATCAAATCCTCATCAATTAGCCTTCTCTTGCCCCTCAATTTGTATGAAGAAGTAGATTCATGTGAGTTGGACTAAGATCCCCAAGTCTAGTTTGCATATTCTCTTTTAGAACTGAAGGATACAAGAAAAAGAGCTAACAGGGAGTAGATGTAGGAGCCCAGAGGATTAGTTCAGATATCCTCATGATTGTTTTAGACATGCAGATCCCTCACATCAGCACCAATTACGATGATATCTAGTACATAATAGATAGAATGCATGAAGGGTTTGTGCAGATTAAGAAGAAGGAGGTAAACCCTAAGTTTATGCAATATTCAATATTAATGCATTTGATTTTGTACTACAATTTCCCTTTGATGAATTGTGACAATTTGAGACCACCGAGATTCTTTCAGCATCAGCCCAACCCAATCCAATTCTGGTTGAGGGCGTGGAATTATACTTCTTGGGATAATGATTTCTGTGCTTTCAAAAATTGGATGATATACCCAATCCTAAGGGCTATTGGTGTTGACAAAACAAGGCTATCAGTGAAGGTTTTACAATTATTGTGGCCTTGTGATTGTGTAGATAGATGGCCTGAAGATCACAACTGGGGGGATTTCTTTTATGAGAAGAATTATACAATGATAAGGGTATATGGTTGTTCATATCCACCCTACATTCTCCAATTCCATGTGCCACCTAGGATTTCTGCCATGAAATTCATTAGGTAGTTAAGTTTGGAAGATAAAGAACATCTTGCTCCCCATAGAAAGGGAACATTTACCCAGAGACAATTCAAAGTATGTGGTTTTATAATTGGGAAAGGTGCTATAGACCTGATAAATGCATGGATGAACCACTATAGAATGAATGTTTCCCTGTGTAGATATGTAGAATCAAAGGGTTTCATCCTGCGTGCTAGAAAGTTGCTCATTGCTTCCATTCCATTTAATAAAGAGCATGAATAGTGCATGGAAGAGGACCTCATCAGAAATATGATGGAGGATGAGGAAATTGACATAAGGGAAAAAAAGTTATGTATCATCTTAAAATGGAAGCACTTCCATGATAAGAACATTTAGCCCTTCTTTGGGGATGTTTTTGACCACCATCATACTGTCCCCTCATTTCAGCAGCATCCTCTACTTTTGTGCCTATTTAGGACCCTGATTGGGCCTCTTCGGGCACCTTCTATCCCACCTGGAAATTTTTTTAGGGGTTCTGACCCCCTGGGTCAAGGTCGACCTCGACCTTGACCTGGGTCCCCCTCTCAAATCTAGAAGCTTGTCAGCTTCTGGAGGTAATCAAAAATTCATTTTCCCACTTCCAGGTCAGCTATTTTGGGTTTCGAAGTGTCAAATCCTAAATTGTATTTAATATAGGTCCTCTTTTAGGGTCATGGGTCTAATTGAAATTTAATTCTCCTATTTCAGCCTCTCTAGAAGATTGTGCCCTATTTTCATATAAAAGGAAGCCTTTCTCTCTCATTTTCTCTAAGTCTTCTAAGTACAAAAAAAGCTCTTAAGTATAATAAAAGCTCTAACCAAGATTTTGTCAAGAAGCAAAAGGTTCAAGCATCCATTATTCTACATGTTTCCAAGATTTCAAGGTGTTTAAGTCTTCCTCTCAAGCATTCAAGTTCTCCTTTGAAGATCAAGGATTCAAGCTTTCAAGCCATTTGAAGGGATTTGGTTCCAACATTCAAGATTTATCATTCAAGCCCTAGATCTACCCATCATGATGGTGTGACCTTCCTTCAAGATCCTTTGTGCATCCTCAAGACTCTTTCATCATCTCTTCAAGGTGGATTCCTATCATACAATCATGGCGGTTTATGGTTTCTATTGAGTGCAAGCTTTCATATTTTCTTACTTACATACGAAATACAATTGAATATCTATTGAATATCATAGCTTCATAGTTAGTTTCAATTCTAATACCTGCTAGCATTCTATATTTTATTGATTTCAAGGTTAATTCCTAAATTGGGGTTTGACTAAGGAAAACCCCTCCCCCCCAACAAACAAACCTCTTTTTCTTATAGGTATAGGTTTAGGACTACGAATTTGAACCCAGATCTGGATACCCTTTTCAGCAAACTTTTGGGATCCACGAATAGATTTTCTGTCAGACTTGTGTAGGTTAAGGTCGAGATTATTGGGTCAAGGGTGACATTTGTGGGTCAAGGTTGACCTTTTTCTTAAGACGGTGTCAGATTAGAAAACAATTTTTGGGTTTTGTTCATCTCTGCGTTGCAGTACTGGATCATACTTCATATTTTCCAGAAACAGAGTACCGACCTCAGAAAACAACATTCTTTGATCTGTAATATTTCAAGGTTAGTGCATTCCTCCTATCCATTTCAATTCAAACCCTTAATCATTCTAAATCTATTAGACATTTACATTCATTTTAAAACGCATTTTAAGAGGGAAACCTAGGATCTCCTTTATTCTTATTTCCAATAGATTGATTCATTTATGCATTGATCCTTTTTGGGTTGATCAATTTGGATCCTTCCTTTGTGCATTTGAGAATAAAGGGGAATGTCTTATTTATCCCTCCACTCTAAACATTAAATGTAAGGTGATAAGTGATTTGAGCATCAAAAGACTCTTATTCTATTAACATCATTTTCTATTTTACAATTTCAATGAATTGATGGACTTGGAGAGGCAAGTAAAGAGAAAGGGATACACCTTTGGTGGTTTTTCCCCACAATGCCCTATTTGGACAGGCTTGATGCAATGATCCAGTCTCACACTTTATTATGTAATCAGTTAGAAGATGTACTGGTGGAAAAGGATAAGAAGAAGGAAGAATACTCTTCTTCTAAGTATGAAGATGATAGCGAAGGGGAATACTATGTTCCTAACCCCTCTCCCATGGATCAACAAATGATAGAAGAACAACCAATAGAAGGGGAACAAGCTGAAAATGTTGTTGATTTGACACAAGTCCCAGAGACTAAGGTGACAAAGGAGCCCCCATTCAAAAGGTAGAAAGTGGAACTTGGGGAGCATTCACAAAAAAGAGAGAAGAAAAGGGATAGAATAGGCACTTTAATCCCAGGGGATAGAGCCTATGATCATGAGCTCAGAAAGAAGATCAGAAAAGGTAAGAAGTTGTTAAAGGTCACCCAGGAAGAAATTGAATTGCCTTTATTGACTTGCACTAATGAAAGAATAATCCAATAACAGGAATTTTTGAGTGATGATAACTTCATCAAAACAAAAGAATTCAAGGAGTTCCTCATTTGGAACAAACACAAAAAAGTGCAAGAATAGTTGAAATATGCAGGAGGTGAACCAGTCATAGAAGAAGTTTTGCAAGAAGTACAGGATTATGATCCTGAATCAGAACAAATCACACCTGAGGAGGCCATGAAACTACTAAAATCCAGTGGGATGTTGCTAGTAGATGGATGGGATCTTGCTTCTGCATTCATCATAGACAAAATTAGGAAGTATCCTGATGTGAAATTATCATCAAAAGTTTATGCGGGTGAAATGATAAGGGGATTTGGATATAATCCAAAACCCCAAGCACTAGCAATATGGAGCTTAGCTCCTGAGAATCAAAAGCCATCAATGGTAAGCATAGAGGAGAAAATGGTTGGAAACATAATTGTTTGGTCCATCCAAAACACAGGAGACTTGGAAATTTCTTAAGTTCTCACACATTTTGCTCAGCGTAATGAGGCTAAAATAGCCCAATTGTCAGAAAAATTAAATAGACTGACAACTGAAACAAGTGCTATTGTAAAGGATAGGGAGTTTTGTAAAATACAGATCCATAATTATGATACGCTGATTAAAGAGTTAACACATTAACTGTTGGAAATGCCTAAGGTTTCTCCTACAGAACCTAAAGAGATAGCTAAGGTTGAAGTGCAAAAAAATTTGGCAGCAGGGGAAACATAGGAGGATGTCAAAGAGCACAATAGTCTAATTGTGGGTGCCATGTTCCAAATTTTTTAGCACAAAATAAATATTTTGAAGGATAAGGCAGATGTAGTATTTGATTCTTATGGAAAACTGCCAGGGTTACATGCCAAGGTTACAAATTATGTAACAAATTTGAACCCCTACTATGCTACATGGTCAGTAAGGACTAGAATTTTTGAAAGGTTGGCATCATTTCAACCTTTAAGAGATGATCTACCATAAATAGTGTACGCCTCTCTCTCCGGTTTCCCACAGCTTTCCAAAGGTGGGGGTTAGTAGCAAAGGTTCACAAATGAATGCAAAGCAAGTATACAATGACTACCAAATGAATAACAGAAACGTGAGCAATAAAATGTACAAACAAGAGAAAGGAAGACAAATAAATGCAAACCCCACGATGCTTGAATCTTCTATTGTCTCTCTCTACTCCTTCTGAAACGCTATTCTTGATGCTCAGTATTGGCGGGGCAGCGTCTATGACTTGAGAAGCGTTGAGAATTTGATAATTGAAATGTGTGTGTGTGATCGCAACATGGCTTGAATGCTAGAACCAAACTGATGGAGTAATGGCGCACGAGAGCTTGAAATCCTAGATCCTTCAAATAGTTATGAAGGGTTTATTATATAGGAATTGGTGATGAAATGAACGGTTGAGATCAATCCCAGAGATGGGGAGATGAACGGTTGTGATCAAAAGGGACAGGAGAGATCCTCAGTAAACTCCACCTCTTTATTTGGTTAAG
>MU226858.1:549159-570138 GCA_018584345.1 Thuja plicata | reverse complement strand
TCACAAAAGCATACTATATTCACATACTCCAATTATGGAAGATATCTTCCTCCAAGAGCACATGATTTATTTGTTCAATGATCACAACATTGTTCGCAAGAGTGATTTCCCATACACAAATGTACTTTTCTGATTCCATAGTAACACGAGTGAATGTAATAAACTGTGGATATATCCCCAGGCTTGGCAACATCAAACATTTATGATAATTTGGCTTCCATTTGGAGCTCCAATATCATGCATCAACCTCTTGACCTTCTCATCCAAGGTTTCCTCTGATAGATTGTTAAACTCCCTCTGAATGTTAATTCTTCCTCCTTGAAGAAATGTCTTCAGTCATCAACTTAGTCCTATGACTGCAAGCATCAAGTTCTTTCTCCCTTGAATGCAGTCTCTTATGTTTCTTGATCCATCTTAAAAACATTTCAAAGAGATTACAAATAGTTCATAAAGCTAAACTATCTCAAAGAGCAATACCAAAGATAGTAACATATAAGCCAATATTATAACATAAATTTCAAACTCAAAAATTTATGTGCAATAATAAAACATGGAATACTTATCTAAATATTTCCTTTCGTAAGGTGAGCCCATATAGGAAATATTAGGCATAAATCAACTCTCATCATATTTCCCCTTCAATGAATCCATACTCTTGGATACTTCTTTGATACCATAAGAAGGACTACCATCTTTCCTTGTATTCATTAATACTGGACTCCCGATAGACTTTTGATATTTTATGACACCAGAACTTGGCAACTATATTTCACCGTTGATATCACTGTAAGTTTCATCCAATCTTAGAGAATAATCGCAGTCCTTAGATCACAGAATAGTATTGCCAAATTCAGAAAATATATATTTATATATCGTCGATGTTCTATAAATCTCATCAATCACATAGTATATGAAACTAGGAAAACTAATTTTTTTGTACATGATGATCGCCAATGCAAATGTGACAAAGATCAACCATGATTATAAGTAGCACTAGTGATATATTTTCCCTTCTAAGACATTGCTCGAGTATCCGCCCTATTTTCCCTTCTTTTGCTTGTATATAGGTAACACAATTATATCTTCCTTGAATTTTCAAATACTATACAATTCCATGTATGGTCTTTGTATTAAATCGATTACGACAACTTCAGAATGGCATCTGATCCTTCTTTACAACCCACCGATAGAAGAAACTCGGTTTGCTGACATTATATTATCATGGATTGCCTCAATAGTTATGAAATATAATGATAGTCTATCAAATATTGAATCACCAATGTGTGGTGTGAGGAATAACTCCTAGTAGCCTGTCCCTTACGGAAGAGAAGATGATCTGCAGAATTCAGCTTTGCCTCTGACGTCTCATCGATAATGTTTACTGCCCTTTGAAGTCTTAAATAAACCTCTATTGGTGCTTAGAAGTGATAGTGCAATATTACATATGAGACGTACATATATCGCATTAATATATTAGTCCCTGCTAATAAAGGAAGCTCTCACAATATTTTGATCATGTTTCAGTACTCTTGTCTTCAGATGATTGGCCCACTTTTGATTCATAGGAATGGTCAATACATAATAATGTATGTGTGGAGGATATCAGATCCCATAGTCACTTATAAAATTAGATGTTGAATATAGGTTAGGATTTTGATTCCACATTCACATATACCATGGATATCATTATTTACAAGAAAGGACTCTTGGTCTCCAACTGTGTCTATGTTCAGATTATGCGGCTAACATCATCGATAGTCAACCAATAGGACTATTCCTTCAGCTTATGACTCGAACAAAATTTTAATCTTGGGCCAATATTGTATTTGACACTTGGCATGAAATCAATCTTTAGTAATCACCGTAAATATATTTCACACTCATGAGGTGTTAAGAGCAGATAGGGAGGTAGTTTACGATAATTAGACTGCCATAGGAATGAATCGCTAGGTAGTGTATCATAGTGCTTTTAATCCTCCATCCTTCGACCAAGATGATATAAGAACCCCTCTTTCATTCCATGATGCTTCCTAGATGTATTCCTCTGTCATATATATCTTTCCCGATAAGGTCTCATGATTTGCTGACTGGATCGGTCATTGTGCAACTCCCCATTTAAATTGTTCACTCTCTAAGATATCCAGCACCGTCAACCTTGTTCACTGCGTTTACATTTACAGTCTGCTCTGATACCATGTTAAGTTTTAGGATCTCTGCAAATGTAATAGCACTGCTTGTATATATTTTGTGTGTTTCAAATGCAACAATCTCTCTTTTATTTATATTGGGAAAGAGGCTAGGAGAGACATGTCCCTTCATGGGACATGTCTATTTATTATAATTTTATAATGTTTTATTAATCAATCATATATTGGAATAATATAAGTTTGCATAATATATGTTTAATAATAATATATATAATATAATATATATATAGCATAGATATATATACAACTACAATATATTATTATTAATCAATATCTAAGTATATTATATGTATTCTAAATGATCATACGATTAAAGCTACAAACATTAACAAAACCCACAAAGCTTCACTATCTGCAGAATGGAAGGGGCCGGTCAAGGCTTTCAATTTAATCACTTCTGATGATCTACCCTGTTAGGAGTATTATTTAGAGATTGGTTAAGGTCTACTCTATTAAGAGCTTTAACAACACTGTTTAGTGTGCACTCGGTTAAGAGATTTACAAAGGATTGTTAAATCCACCTTTCTTGAGAGGATTTCTTCTATTTGCTACACTTGTTAGAATGTAGTAAAAAATATTCAATAACCTGAGTGTATGCAATCTATAATTGTTGATTACATATTCATTAAATACACATGTAGAATGTATCACCTAATGTGATTGATTAATACCTCTGTTGCTCGGTAGCCTTGAATCTAGTTCTTGATAACCTAATTCATCTTTTGTTGTTCTTGCTTGAAACTCTTAGTCTGATCCATAGATGTGCTCCTTGGCTACTATCATCCTCACATCCCTATGAAATGAATGATTACACATCTATTTATACTTGATGGATTGAGCTAATTAAGTTTCACGTATTACAAAGATAACTCTATGATCAAAGGTTTACAACTTGACCTTGATCTCCTAGTTTGCATGTTTTCAATCAGTTAGATTGATTAAAACAATTACAATTACATTGCTTGTCCCTCAAGAAATGCTTTTAAATCAAATCAAAATGCTAAATATAAAACATAAGCATTTTATCTGACGTGGAAGTCAGATCCACATTTCTCAGGATATAACTGACTTTTGGTGACTGATGCTCAGTTTTCTCTATTGTCTGTCAGTTGGTGTTCCTTCTATGAACTGTCCATCTGATTCCCTTACACTGTCGGGTTCCTCTGTTTCTGCTCTGTCGGTTTACACTTCAATATTTTTTGGGTTGAACTATGCAAACTGTGTCAGGTTTCTCTTGTGATCTATCTTCTCGGGTTTCTCTTGAACTTAACACTTTCGGTGACCTTTGGTATTTGTACTTTTGGTTTGTACTGAAAGCATGTCTTTCAGTGTAGGTGTTACCGATGGTTCAAAAAATATTTTCCCTTTGCATACTAATGGCAAAATGTGTCATCAGATTTGACTTCCTTGTTCCCAACACCCAAATGCCCCAAATTTGAATTGATCTATCCATTGAAACAACAAAACTGGGCATTGCTAGGAAAGGTGAGGAGAAATAAATTTTAGCAATCTTCTATTAAGAAATTTTTTGATCTTCCTTAATAAAAGAAAAAAACATGCATACAATTGTAGTTCTTGTATTAAGAAAACTTTGGTCTATCTCTATTGAAAAATATCCTTGGCATAGATGTCTAAGGATAAAAAATTTGTATGAGTGTTACGCAAGAAGAATATGACTCAATTATGGAAAATTGCACTTGGAAATTAATTAAATTACCTCAAATAGAATTCCAATCTATTCTCTATGTATTTATTAAAGTTAAAGTTTAACAATTGTAGTACGAAAAAAACTTTCAACCTATATTGGTTACAAAAGGCTATTCACAAAAAAAAAAAAAATTTATGAAGACAAATTCACACATGTAGCGAAACTTAGCAAATTTAGACTTGTGATTTCACTATTTCTTAAGCATATTTTGGATCTATATTAAATAGATGTTAAGGACTGATATTTTTTAATGATGGTTTAAATGAAGAAATTTATCTCATTTAAACTATTGTCTTTGTAACACAAGGAGAAAACATATTTATAGAAGCTAAACAAAGTAGCGTAGAGTCCTAAATAATAGCTAAGGTCATGGCATATTTTAAATTTATATCATTTTCTTTGAACAAGGATTTATCAAGCATAAGAGTGATAAAATTTTATAATAAAGAAAGATGAACATAAGAATTTTGCATTGATTTCATTTTATGTTCTTGTCTTTATCATAATAGGAAATTATGTAGGTTTAATTTATATTCAATGTTTGACTTTTAAACTATTTGATATTTTTTTAAAAAAAATCAATAATTTCTTAGTTTCCATGTCCATTCAAAACAAAGTGTAATGTCTAGTTCCACTCGTTCTCTTGGTATACCTTGGCATGTGTCACCTATCAAAAAGTTGCAAGCATTGAATATTTATTAATCACTAAGGCTTGTTTGCCACCTAAAATGCATCTCTATGGGTTGAGACTCAACCATGTTTGTTTCTTAATAGGATTCAAAAACTTAGACCTAATAATTGATGGTTGATGATTGAACCTTTAGCTACAGAGTTACAAATATGTTTCATTGTTCTTGATATAGTCTGAATATACTCCTTTTTAGGTGGAAAATCAATATTAGATAGGTTTGGTTAAGGGTTATGGAAATTAGTAACTAAAAAACAATCTCAAGTTATGATTTGAAAATATAAAATATAAATATGATTTAAATATATAAATTAAAAAATAAAAATTCTATCTTTTTAATAGTAGGTGCAATTATATTTAGAATTGACTAATCTAACACACAATTTAATAGTCTCACTTTTCAATCTAAATAAAATGTAACTAGTGTAAAGATCTTAAATACATCACTCAAATTATGTTTTAAAATATCAACTTTAAACTATTTTACTTTTTATAATTTTTTTAAGCCAAAAATTAGTTTATTTGTTACATACAAAATCGATGCATAAATTTTAAATTATAATTAAATTATTTTTTGATATAATATTTAATGTTTTTTATTTACCAATTTTATTTCATTTATATAACTCATAAAAAGATATTAATAAAAATGTGATCAACATTAATTTTGAATTTAGAAAATTCATCATTTTTAATTTCAAACACCATCTAGGGGAAAGGCACCAGTAGTGGCTATAGCTAACTTTGCGTGTTCAATTTAGGTACCAAACAATATCAGATTTCGATGTTTTTTTTAGTCGTTTTTGTATGCGACTTAACTGCTTAAAGCTAAGGTTTCAGCTTCTGGCCAATAACGATGCATTCTATAGAAAACGTTATGCGCGAAGGGGTCAAAAAGTGGTCCAAAAAAAGTGTTTACCGATACTTGACCCCCATTGCACCAATAATTATTCACTCAAATCCCCAGTAGTGGTTCATAATTAAGCCAATCATGGGTCAAAAAATCACTCCAAAAACTAGTAGTGGTTCAATAAATTACTAGTAGTGGTGCACAAATAAGCCAATCATGAGTCAAAAAAGCTAAAAAATGACCAACTATTGATATATAAATGATCCACTACTGGTAAATAAAATAATTAAAACTGAGTGAATGGGTATAGAAGCTATGTCCACTAGTAATACCTTTCCCCTACATGATATGTTTTACCATTAAGCTATCTAATATCTAAATTTAGCTTTTTGAATACAACATTTTCAAACTCTTTTTTCTGTTCATGCACGTACTCCTGGTTTTAAACGCTGGTTTCAACTTTATCGTACTCCTCACCTACTCCAAGAAAGAGAAAGAGACGTTTTAGACACCCAATACACCTTTAGTAGCCCAATTTGTGGGTAAGAGTCCATTCTTAGAAATGTCTTTTAACGCGTGATTCAATCTGGATACCAATATGAGGAAAAAGAAATTAAAAATCTGGAAACCAAAATCGTGTCGGATTGTTGTGTATTTGATAAGAATGTAGTGGCTATACATTCGGATGAATTCATTAAATACGAGCACCACGAATATTGAAATAGGAAGTAATGGCCCAAATACCCATTTTTGCTATTCGCTTTTACTGTGCTAATTGTAAGTTCACCACTCTTAACTGGAAAGCAGATAATAACATCAAAGAATAGAACGTATGAATGGGGATTCTAAATAGACCACAACGTCGTCCTCAATTTCCAAAACTACAGAAAAATAGTTGGCAAGAGTCTTAACTTTTTAATTTAAATGCTCTTATGCAAAAATATACTATTGTTTATAAATGTGCATCTCTCCAATGACTAGTAGGGGAAAGTGCTTTATAATTGGGTCTATTAATAAAAATCCTTATAATTAAATATATAAAGGCATTTGTAAGAATAAAGATAGCATTGAAGCAAAATGAGTCTTTTAGTGTTGTATTAAAAGAACAATGTCAATAGCTATTCTTATAAAATTTCATTAAATCTATAAAAGTATCTAATTATGTGATGCTACATCAAGATACCAATAAACAATGATTTAATGTCTAACTTTTTCTTCTAGTTATTTCAGACCATTTTGAATATCTCAACAAAAAAGTATACTGATGTGACATCATATTTGAACATGTGAACTTGAAATTCGGTTGAGCCCATTTGGTAGCTGGAATATGTATGGAATTGGCATTATCTAATTCCTAGTTTTGTTTCTTCCATATTCGTGTCCATAAAAAAAAAACTGGAATTGAAATTTCGAAATTCCAATTTTTCCCCAAAATAGGCATATGCATCTTCCACCCAAATAGGTGGAATTGAAATTTTGAATTCCAATTCCAATTTTTATAAAATCAAATTTAATATCTTGTCGGATCCGTGACTTCTCCAAACCTTCATTCCGAAACACATTGGTATATATATATATATATATATATATATATTTGTGTGTGCGTGCGCACATACATGTGTATATACACACAAATATGTGTATATATATACATTTACACATACATGTGTGTGCACATGTGTATATACAAGTATGTATTTATACACATATATACACATGTGTTTATATATACATCCATATATACACACGTGTGTATATATATTCAAAGAAATTAAGAAATAAATATTTAAAAATCCTTATGCATCTTCTCAGTCATCTTCGAGGTGAACCAAACGAGTCCGGCCCATATTCCGGAAGTCATTTTCAGGATAAGTATCTTCTAGAATTGCAACATCTTCCAGAATTGACTATATCCAGCATTTGGTATTCTAACACCCAAACAGACAGAATGTTTTGAAAGACTACCCAGAGATAAATTAATAGATATAATAAATTAAATGATTTGAAATAACAATGTAAAATTTTGGAACATAGTCAAGCCCTCTCCCAAAGTCTACTTTCTACCTAAATGTCAATTCTACCTTTTCCGCCCACGTTTGCTCTCTTAATATTCACGAAAACCATGTCTGGTTTTTCCTAAGAAATTTGAAGGCAAACGATAAGAAATGGCAGGTAACAGGCCATTAGCATATTTGCTCGTCGCTCTTACTGTACTAATTATATTTCACAGCTGTTACGAGTGCAGTGCTGATGGAGGAGATAGTCTTTCCTTGGGTGCCTCGCTTTCAGGAAATCAGACAATAATTTCGAAGAATGGAACGTTTGAGTTGGGATTCTTCAGCCCAAATGGAAGCAAGAACTGGTACATCGGCATCTGGTATGCCAAAGTAGCAGAAAAGACGATTGTTTGGGTGGCAAACAGAGAGAAACCCGCAAAGAAGAGTCCCGGCGTTTTAAAGTTGTCAAGAGAAGGTAGTCTGGGAGTGTTTGACGCAGAGGGTGCCTCTCTTTGGTGGGTCAACATATCCAACAAGGCTTCTCGGGCTGTGATTTTAGATTCTGGCAATTTCCTACTGCTGAGCGATGGCAATAAATCTGAGATTTCTTGGCAGAGCTTCGACCATCCCTCGGATACCTGGTTGCCGGGGATGAAGATCGGCGGAAAGAAAAAGCTAACTAGTTGGAAGAATTCATGGGATCCAGCTCCTGGCCATTATTCCTTTCAACAGGATCCCACAGGGACCAAACAAATTGTGTTAAGATGGAACGATTCTGTACAGTATTGGGAGAGCGGAGGTTGGGACGGTAAAATCTTCAGTCGAATCCCGGAAATGTGGTTGACAGGGTATTACAATTACAGCGTCGAAGATAAAAGCTCTGGTTTCTATCTGAGTTATACATTCACTCCTGTTGCCGGTTACCACTTGATGTCGCGTTTCGTGGTGCATAAATCCGGGGGACTTCAAAGTTATGTTTTGCTTGGTGAGAATGAATGGAGCATGGTCTGGTCCAGGCCCGGTGATCAATGCACGGTATATAAT
The DNA here is from genome assembly GCA_018584345.1 of Thuja plicata. Classification (NCBI taxonomy): domain Eukaryota; kingdom Viridiplantae; phylum Streptophyta; class Pinopsida; order Cupressales; family Cupressaceae; genus Thuja; species Thuja plicata. The sequence continues at coordinate 561,644 of MU226858.1, read as the reverse complement.
GTCTGTGGCGCTTACGGAATCTGCAATTCTTACAATGCCCAGTTTTGCAGGTGCGCGGAAGGCTTCATCCCCACAGACAATCGCTCATGGAGTATGCGAGATTGGTCCTCAACTGGCTGTGTTCGACAGAGCCCATTAATCTGCAATGCCCAAAATGGCAGCACTGACGGATTCATCGACTCCAGCGCAACGTTGCCTGATAAGCCCGATTTCTCTGAATACCTTGCAACGACAAAGAAAGATTGTGAGAAAGCGTGCCTCCACAACTGCTCCTGCACTGCATATGCTTTCAATCCGCCTTCGGGGCCATGCAAAATCTGGTCTGGGGATTTGCTGAACATGCACAATTCTCCATCACAAAGCAATTCAAATGCCTTTATTCGAGTGGCTGCCTCTGCACTTCCAAAGTCTGATCCACCATCAGAGAAAAGCAGGAGTATGAAGGGCACAATGCTGGGTATTGCTGTTGTTCTTGCATTTGTTCTGGGTATGTCCTCATTTTTAAGGCGGTGGGGGAATCGGCTGCGGTCGATGGAGAGGAGAGCAGATTCGTCTAACTCTTTTCTTAGAGTGTTTACTTACAAGGAGTTGAAGAGTGCAACTAGAAATTTCAGGTGTAAGCTGGGGAGCGGAGGATTTGGGTCAGTATTCAAAGGATCTCTAACAGACGGCACGCTTGTAGCAGTGAAGAAATTGGAGGGTTCAAGACAAGAGGAGAAGCAATTCCGAGCGGAAATCGATTCTCTTGGAAGCATACAGCATGTGAATCTGGTCGGGCTAAGAGGATTCTGTGTGGAAGGATCAGAGAGGCTGCTGGTTTATGAGTACATGCCTAACGGCTCTCTGAATTCCTTACTCTTCAAAAGTAATTCCAAGGTACTCGATTGGAAGACCCGATTTGAGATCGCGCTAGGCATCGCAAAAGGGTTACTTTATCTCCACGAGGAATGCAGAGATTCCATCATTCACAACGATGTTAAGCCTGAAAACATTCTCGTGGATAGTGATTTTACTCCAAAGCTGGCAGATTTTGGGCTAGCAAAGCTTCTGTACAGAGATTTCAGTCGCGTGCTGACGACTGTAAGAGGAACAAGAGGTTACTTGGCTCCAGAGTGGTTCTCCGGTCTTCCCATCACTCCCAAGGTTGACGTCTACAGTTTTGGTATGACGCTCTTGGAAATCATTTCGGGCCGACGAAATATGGACATGAACGTGCAAGATTCAAACAAACATTACTTTCCCTCGTGGGCTGCAGCTCAATTTAACGAGGGGAAGATGAGTAAGATAGTGGAGGAGTATGTTGCATTTGCAGAGGAGGGAGAAATGGAAGAGGTGAAAAGAGGAATTGTTGTGGGATTACTGTGCATTGAAAAGGAGGAGGAATTGAGGCCAAGCATGGGGCAAGTAGTGCGAATGCTGGAAGGGAAGATTGAGCCTCCAACTCCCAACATTCCGAGCAATGGCGATGTTGTTGTACATTGGGAGAATATAAGTCTCTCTGTGTGTCAGGATTAGTGAAGTTTTGACATGTTTTAGCTGCCTGACATCTGTTCTTTCTCTACTGTTTACTCCCTCTGAATTTTTGATGTGTCTCACAAAGAAAATGGTAACTTTTCTCTGTATTGTTAAACACATTTGTTCACATTCCTAACCCTCTCATTTTCATTCCTAAAGAAGGCATAGTTTGTCTTCACTTTATGAGATGCCCATGAATTGTTATGTCATTCCACTTACAAAAGAAAATGTTTTAAGGTAGAATTTGGCAGGTCCACATATTTGAAATATAATTTAAAATAACATTATTTGGGTATTGATTACTATGTTTGTTAGAATAAACAAGAGACTTGTACAAAAATGAAGTAGGAGGACATTGATTATTATGATTAGATTTTAGAATAAGTTAATGCATTTCTTAGCGTTTGTGTAAATTTATAATTTACAAGATTAACCGTTAAAAGTAAATTTTAAATATCTAATTGATGAGTTTAGTAGTGATTTGAATAATTAAAATATTTGATGTGTGCTTGTTAATGGTATGAGCTTTATTAGGGTGTCAATCTTTCTTTGTGTTGTGTTCTTGTTATGATAGCATATTATGCATTTGGCAAAAAGAATCTTTTATTTTGCCACATTTATTATAGATTTTTTTAGATTGCCTTTTTAAGGGCTTTAAGCTTTGTAAACCCAATATACTCTATTGGTGTTGAAGGTTTGTTGGCTCCTCCGAACAGGACATTCAGTTGCCCAAATTTTGTGTGATGGCAATATTATAGCTTCTAATAATGTAAGTGGGAATACAATTCAAGTTAAATTTTTCTGTTAGATTTTGAGCAATAACTGTACTGAAGGCAACGTTAAGACTACTTTCCTACATGTGCTTCCCTAATTGTTTTCCTCTACCAGTCTTGTCCATTTCATATGTACAAGGGCAAAGGACCCAAAATAACTACACTTTCTTTGAGTAGTTAAATATTTACTAAGAAAGTCATAATTCATCTCCAATTTTGAAATGCTAATAAATTATTGTGTTGTTTTGATTGAAAAATAATTGTAATTTAAATTTTGGGAGATTCATTTATTTGGAACATATGTGTGACAATAATTATATATGCATGCATTAAAATAATGTTAAATTGAAATATTGTTAAATCTATTTAAATATAAATCAAAATAATCTAATAAAATAATAGACATATGAGATTTTTTGATGGTGGATCTCTTAGCCTTCTTATTATTGCCTCAAGTTCTCTCTTGTTGATTTCTAATATATTTTCTTGCATCCTAGGAGGATAACAAGACATTGTTAGAGGGTTCTTTGTGGTCATTCTTTATTAGGGGTCTCATTAATATCTATGAATTTGGATTTTGATCAACTAGCGGAGCATGAACTTAGTGCTATTATGACAACATTTTGAAAGTGATTTGGTAAATATATGGTGATGAAGAAGCTAACCCATAGCTTAAAAGTACTTTAAAAGGCTTATATATTGCATTTTCCTATTCAGAATCCAAATTCAAATGAGATGAACCTCTAGTGATTTCTTCATTTAAATCAAACATCCATTATAATACACTCGCAATATGTTTATTAAGGGGCAAAAAAGTATCATGTCCAATTTTGGGTCCTCATTATTTTATACCCACCCTTTAAGAGAATCAAGATGAATGGAATTTAAATATATTTTGAGGAAATAATATCCAGAACTAGGAGTGGATGACACCATAGTTGGATTAGATGACTTGTACCAGTGGAGATGCATCATTCTTACAAAATACCAAATAGATTGTATTTGACTCCTCACTAACCAATCATGAATCAAAAAGAAGAATCAAACATAGGAACTTTCTTAGATGATCATAGTGCATGTAGATAGTAATAAATGTTTTAGTATTCATGGAAGGAAACATACATTAGTTTACCTAGATCCTTTAGCTAATGGTGAATCATTCTTAATTTTTCAAACTAATAATATTCTGACTATAATGAACCTTTGATCTTTAGTTTTTATTGATTACTGAGATTAAATATATTGTTTGTTCTTTGATCCATAAAACACAACCAAAGTTGCAAATGTTATATTAATATATATAATTCAATACTTAAATTTCATGAAGGAAAAATAGAAGCCCCTCCGAGACCAAATCATATGCCAAAAAGTTTCCACTATAATTCAGAAAAATAAAATGCCAATATTTACAAATATCTATCCTATACACACAAAAATGTTCCTAGGATAACCCCAGACAAGGCCACCATAGCAGGCATACATATCACCTAAGAACATAGAATAAATTGTCATCTAATTTGAGCCTCCGACTCCCATAGGCTTATCTCTATTGTTGACCCATGAACCAAAATCATCCTCATTTGCTAATCCACTTCACATAGCTGCCACTTGCACCCACCACAAATGATACTCAAAGATAACCCTAGAGGTCAGATTTTTAATTCATGTTTCACCAAAAAAAACCCAATAAGGTAAGACATTACTGGAAGATTAGTTTTCATAGAAAGCTTTAAAGAGTATCACTTCCACAAAATTATTCAACCATTTGAGTTTTCGTTCCACATTAAAATGAATTTCTACTTTTGGGAAAGTCTTTACCAAAAGTTGCTCATTGCTTGTGCGTAGCTAAGCCTTCATCATTCAGATTCATGATGAAGGATTGGAAGAAAATGTTCAAGTCAAGTTGCATAAGTTTGGGGAGATTACTTGGCTAGGGAATTCCAACCCCAATTTCTTTGAATACCGCAACATCAATATCATCAACCAGGAAGTTCTCTTCAAATATGTTTTGCAAAAGCAAAAGCATATTGACCTTCTCTCTACCAAAATCTAGTAACGATGTCAAAAACCGTGAGGTGATATCTTTATTGAAATGGTAACAATGTGTCGAGACAAGAAACTCTCTCCCCAAGACCATTCTTGTTACCTGCTTAGTGTTAGGACTGATAAATATAGTTATCTCCTGATTAGAATGCATACACATTTTCAAGAAGAAAAGGTTGCAAAGTGGAAAATAATTGAATATTATCTTCCCACATTGACTATTTTAAATTTCCAAGATCCCTCCAAAGCCTTCATTAGTTAATCAAATCTATCAACGGGCGGACGAGGTTAAGTATTTTTGTGGTAATTAACTCTTCCCCAGTGTTGTCATGATGGTGATCACAAGGGTGAAATGCGAGGTATGAAAAGTACCTTGCAGACATGCGGGGTGATGTTGTATACACAAGGTGTTGATAGCCCTGCACCATCGCACGGACCAAACCAACGATTGAATATGTTGCACGGGATTGCGAGATGAAGTAAGGCAAAGAAGCTAAAGTGGAATCCTCGCCTGGCGTCCCCGCATTTGTGATCTTGATTAAGTAGAGTTTAGTGTGGGCATGCGAAGTCTTTACACGTTGAGAAATGATGAAGAGGGGAACGGTTGTCCCGTGTCCCTGCAATGAATTGATGTTCTGAATGTAGTAGAATGTGGGTATAGAAGGTGCTTGCTACAAAGAAGATTTGTTGAAGAAGATCTCTTCCCCACGTCCCCGCCATGATTAACTCGTGGTTTCAAATCTATCAGTGGATGAGCGGGGTGCTTAGCAACTGAGCTCAAGTTTGGTCCACGAATAGTCAAGTCAATTGTTCCTTTTCCATGTGACACCACGTAAACGAGAATGTGCCAAGTAATCTTGGTCAAGGTGGTTTGATGGTGCATTTGAAAGTAGATATGGTTACTGGGAAGACCAAGAAAGAAATGACACCTAAAATGAAATTTGTAGAGGCTTTCTTATCGGTAGAGACCTTTAAATGATTAGGCTGCTTGTCAAAATCTCTTGAGTATCCAACTAGATTTATCATAACCAAGAACTAGCGGGTCTAAAAGCCTTTAGAGTTGTATAATCAAGAAAGAGTTGCCAGAGTTAGAAGACCTACAACCATTATATTTGCATCTTGAAAATTGAGAATTATTTCCTCAAGAAGAAAAGAATAAATAAGTCCCGTGGGGTTCAAAGAGGTGTGTTTCTATGATTGAAGTTGTTGAGGATGAAGCTTGTAGTAGGAGCGGTTGGACTCTAGTGTGAATGTAGATGGTTAATGCAAATCATGTTGCCTAAGATATACAAAGACCGTAGTCGTGAGGTGGAATATGGTTCGGTTTAGAGTCAAAGAAGTATTGAAATGTCGTGTGACGACAAAATAAATGTTGAAACTATTGAGTATGAGTGCAAATTATTTTTGCAAATTGCAAATTATTCCAATCTTTGTGGCTATCACTCAGATTCCCTCTGAGAGGTGGGATACAAAGATAGATCCTGGTGTAAATCTTGAAGATGGGGTTCTTGTTGGAAATAATGGGAAGTGTGTACTAAGAGGGGAGGGGTGAATCAGTACCTCTAAAACTTTTAGTTAATTAACCTTTAACCTTATGTAATCAAATCTTTGTTTTACCGATCATATCTATTGTTCTTTCTTTATGCATGTGATATCAATTCATAATCTTAATTGTATGTAGACATTCATAGAAAAAGTCATGAAAGCAATTGACACATAACACAAGATATGATAACGCAGAAAATCCCTATTAGAAGGTAAAAATTGTGGTGGGGATGACACCCACAAAACTTCACTATCTGCAGATTGGAAGGGGCCGGTTAAGGCTTACAATTTGATCACTTATGATGATCTACCCTGTTAGGAGTATTATGTGGAGACTTGTTAAGGTCTACTATGTTAAGAGCTTTAGCAACACTGTTTAGTGTGCACTCAGTTAAGAGATTTACAATAGGATTGTTAAATTCACATTTCTTGAAAGGATTTCTTCTATTTGCTACACTTGTTAGAATGCAGACAAAAATACTCATTGACCTGAGTGTGTGCAATCTGCAATTGTTGATTACAGATCCATTCAAGATTACATGTATAAATGTATCACCTAATGTGATTGATTAATACCTCTGTTGCTCGGCAGCCTGTGTTCTTGGTTCTTGATAACCAAATTCATCTTTTGTTGTTCTACTTCTTGAAACTCTCAGTCTGATCCATAGATGTGCTTGTTGGCTACAATCATCCTCTCATCCATCTCAAATGAATGATTACAACATCTATTTATAACATAGATTGACTTATTTTAGTTTCATGTATTACAAAACTAACTCTATGATCAAAGGTTTACAACTTGACCTTGATCTCCTAGTTTGCATATTTTTAATCAGTTAGACTAATTAAAATAATTACAATAATTTTTCTTGTTCCTCAAGAAATGGATTTAAAAACAAATCAAAACTCTAAAAATAGAATATAGTTGTTTTATGTGACGTGGAAGTCAGATCCACTTTTCTCGGGATATAACTGACTTTTAGTGTCTGATGCTCAGTTTTCTCTAAAATCAATTATGTCTTTCAATGTTCCTTTGTTGAACTATTTGTCAGATTCCCTTACTGTAGGGTTCCTCTGTTTCTGCTCTTTCAGTTTATAGTGTAACCTACTTCTCGGGTTCCTTTGTATCATCTTCGGGTTGTACTTTTGGTTTACACTTCAAAACTTGTGTCATCAGGTTTCTCCTTGCTTAGCACTTTTGGTCTGAACTAAAAACTTGACTTTCGGTGTAGTGTAACCAACGATTCATAACAATTGTTTTCTCTTTGCATACTAATGGCAAAACTTTGTCATCAATCTCCCCCTTTGACATTATTATCAAAAACTGATATGTGCAAAGTACTAAAGTGTTTAGTATGTACACCATGTACATATATTTCTTAGTCATTTTATGACTCTCCCTATGCATACGTCGGTATAGTATAGTATATGTGTATGTAGACTCATCTTTATACTATCTCTTCCTTTTCACCTTGTCTTTTCCCTTTGTGCTATATTTTTCTTTTCCCCTTTTTGTACATTTCATTTTTCATTTTCCCCCTTTTTTGATAGTAAGGGAAAATGTGTATACCTATAGCTTATCAAAAATATGAGAGTGAGAGGTCTTCATTTCCTCCATTATCTTCTCTCATTTCTCCTTTAAATGCTCAAGATCCATATGCTCTAATGTGATCGTGGCATGCATGTCGTAGATGTTGTCTGCTACAGACATCTCTGGGGTGGAAATTAGTTGCCTTGTTGAACTTATGTGTTGTTGTAGAAGTGTGAGGTTCGGTAATAGTTGAGACTGTATCTCGGTAACCTCTTCCCGAAACTATGATTCTGCTTCCCAAAGTTCTTGTCTTAACCATTTTATCTCAATGATCTTCTCATAATGCAATTTGATTGCATTTCCATCTATGGTTAGACTTTGAGCACTTGCATTTAGATCGAAATCAATCTTTGGAATCTTATCATTGTTATCCTTTGTAAATTTCTCTAAAGTGCATAGCTTGTGAATTAAGGAATCAACTTCAGTAATGATTGGATCTAATTCATTTTTCAACTCTGAAAGCTTTACCTTATTTTCTGCCACTTCTTGGCTGATCTTTTCTGTCAATTTATATTGGAACTTTTGTCTTTCTCATTCCTCAATCACCTTTTTTGCATCTATATTTTGTGTTGTGATGGTGTTGGTGAGAATGACAAGTTGATCCAGAATGGGGGCATTGTGATCAACATCAATGTTGGGAACTATCAGGCTTAAGATATCCCTTGTGGTCTCCAATACTAAGGAGTCTCGGTGCTTCTTTTTAAGCTTCTCTTACAAAGCTTTCCTTTGACAGATTTCTCCATATTCTTGGAGTGATTCAAAATCTAAAGTAGTTGGATCACACTTTGGTATTTCTATGATCTCATCAAGTGTGACCTCCAACTTGTTCTTCTTTGTTTTCTTCTTCTTCTTTTGTGATGCACCTGTATGTAAAACCATAGCCAGCATCTCTACTTGGTCTGATGTGCTAGAGGAAGGCTTTTGTGGTGTTGTACCTTTGTCTTTCTGCTTGGTATTTACCTATCGGTTGTCTAAGGACATATCCTTATCTACCTTCGGTGTATCTATAGCTTCGCCTTTGGTGTCATTCGGCGTGGTATCAAATGTCTTATCTTTTTCACCTTTCTCTATTTGCACTTCTTTTGTATCTTTATTTTGTGCGTCTTTTTCGGTGTTATCTCCATCTTTTTGTTCTCCACCGATGACCTCCTGCTCATCGGTTGCATCCTACTTTTCTCCTTCTCCTGCATCCTCGAGTATGCTTGTATCTGGCTTGGGGGTCTTCTCCTTCTGTGAGATTATATTGATTTCTTGAATCAATAATGACATCTGGCCCAGTATATGTACTTGTGCAGAATCTGTTGTAGTGTCATATTCATCGGTTTGGTCCTTGACAATAGTGATATCTTCATCTTTCTGAATTTCATCTGCAGGATCTCCTCCGGTAATATCAATAATTGTATTGTTCGGCCATGTTTCATCTGCAACATCCATATCCTTGTTGCATGTTGTGTTCAATTCTTCTTTGTCCAATTCTACTGTTATGACGTCTTCATCAGTGATAGTAATATGTTTGGGGCTCTATTTAGCTTGATCATCTTTGTTCTGATGATTTTCGGTAAGAGTAATTTGTGTCTCAGGACTTGTATCCTTCTTAGGTATATCAAGTATCTTTCTCCATTCAGCCTCACTCTTCCTATCTAGTTCAAGTAGATGTCCTTGAAGCACTTGGTAAGGTCTCAACTTTGGTGAGAACCTTTTGGAGTGATTCTTCATCATCTCTTTAATTTCCTCCATTTTAGATTCGGGAGGCATGATAGATACTAGGGCTCTTTCCCTAATCTCTTTCTCAGAGTGTAAAGGGAATGTCTATCTTGCTGATAATCTATCTTGAAGTTCTTTTGTAATTTTACCTACCAATTGTATTGGGAGATATTTTAATATACACATCACTATGATAATTGTCTCTTCAATTTTATTTTGATGCTCAGGATCCAATGTTAGCCATTTCTTTATCTTTCTATCATTTATTGTTCCTGATTTGATAATTGAAGCACATACTTCATCAACAGTTTTAGGAATCTTATCCTTTTCCTTTTAGACAGATTCATCATGTTCGATGTCCTCAATGTCTTCCCTTGTTCTTAGGAACTTCCTTCTTTTATTTGGTACTCTTTTCTGTGTTTGAGGTTTCCTCTTATAGGTCCTTACTTGACCTTTCTTTATTGGTGAAGGATTTGCATCCTTTGCTGTCTAACTCCCGGTCTTGGATGCAATAGTAGTCCTTGGCTTCTTTGCTGGTGGAGGTAGTGGTATATCTGACTCTGTAGACTCTAAGTCACTCTCCTTCTCAGCTTCACCAACGGGTGACTGTCCCCCAGTTTCTTCTTTCTATTCAGTTTCCTCTTCATTCACTGATATCTTTTTCTTTATGTTCTTGACCATTTTGTCATTCTTCCTATCAATCTTCTTCAAAACTAAGATAGTTTTAATTCTTTATTTGGCTTCTTCATATTTTCCAAACTTAGGTTGTGTTTTATCTAATGGCTCATTTATTAATTCCTCCATAGCATTTGATGCTTGATCTATGTTCACTTCATAATCAAGTGGTGATAGCCATGTTGTTCTCAGTACAGCTGGCTTGGTGTATGTATAGTCAGTGTCTACCATAAAACATATGTCAGTCTTGAACATTTCAATTAACTATTTTGGGATCCTTACTCTCTTCTGCATTCTATCTTTTAATCTGGCAAAGTATTCATCCATGAATGACTCAAAGTTATCTCCTAGTGATTTGATGAACTCACTAATTTGTATGGTCACTGGTCTTACTGTGTCCCATTGCACATTTCCTATAGATGGGAAAGATTCTTGGAAATAGAAAAATATGCACATTATCAGAGAACTAAACTTACATGAATTTGACTTTGCATTTCTTATTGTCTTCATGTTCCCTTCTAATTGTCTGAGTAGCAGTTCTAATAGATCCAACTGCAGTCCCTTCTTCACAATCTTGTATGCTGCATCCAGTGCTCTGAATGCAATGATGTTCATCCTACTATCTTGAAAGAACTTGTATCCTAAGACACGTGCTCCAAATTTTAGTTCATGATTGCTGATGGTGGATACCTTTAGTCCTCTTCCATCCCATGTAGCTCCTGTATTCTTGTCAATTTCAAGTTTAGGCGGGTGCTTTAGTGCCTTTACCTTATCGGTTATGGGATAACTGGTGACAATGTGTAAAACATCCCTGGTTATCAGTTTAGGCTCATCCAACCATATCTTTCGGTCATGTATCATGCTTAGTACTAACCAAATCCATTCGGTCTTGAATTCCTTCGGGAACCATAGGGAATTTGTGAGCCCTTTTACCTCAATGTGCTTGTGCTCTTCCTTGATAGTGTCATAATTGTTACAAATCTTTTTAAAAGCTTGTTCAACTTCTAGGTTTCCAATCTCTGCTATCTTGCAGTGTATATATGCTCGTACATCTTCGACGAGTAAAACCCTAGCTGGTATTCTAGAGAATGCACCAGCATTTTTGGGTTGTGAAGCAACCTCAAGACATATCTTGTAGTGAGGTTCCTCACAGGTTGAATTCTTGATTAGGTTGATCTTGTTCTTCTTAACATTCTTGAGCTAAGCGTTTCTTGATGTAGTTGTGATAGTTTATGAAATTAGGGCTTTTTCCCGTAAATGAAAAATAGAGTTCTCGGTTATCTCTGCTACTTACTTCAACTTTTGTATCTGTTAGGAATCTGATTGGAGTGCTATGAACCAGGTTGGATTCACTTTGCAATGTTGTCACTTCATGCTCTAGTTTCGATGTGTCTCTTTGCTCTGGTCGCTTGGTGAGAAAATGAAACCCTTCTGTCGTCTATTTATGGAGTTTGCCCTAAGTTGAGTCATTAATTCTCAACCACTTCTTGGTGTGTGAAGACAGAGTCGTCGAGTGATACACTAACTTATCTTTTGGTGACAATGTGATGCTTTGGGGTAGCTGTTAACTTGTTACGTTCACCGACGTATTTTGTTGTATGGTGAAGACAACTTTGTCAACTCACATGATTACCAACGAATCTCAGTTTACAGTAGCGACTTAGCCTTTATGTGTTAACTGACAATTATCGGTAAGTGTAGACAACTTAGCTTTGTATTTACACTGATGCATTTTGGTATGTATTAATCGATGAAATTGAATTCACATAATTATAACAAGAAATACCATAGTGCATCTTTAATCATGTTGATTGGGTATTTTAACTATGTATAATGGAACCGATGAAAAATATAACTTGGCATAATGTAGTTCCATACTTACTTGTTCTGCTTAGGTGGGGGTGGTGATGTCACCAGATCCATTGGATAAGGTGTCACCAATTGCATTGCTCGGTCCAGCTTCATCATCGTTTGTAGCTTTACTCCACATTTTGTTTCTCATCTTCTTGATGTCTTCAATGGTGTTTCCATTGGCAAATGTGCTGGTCTTTGTCATTTGTTCTCTGTAGTCTTTCTTGAGATGACCAACTTTATGACAGTGTAGAAATGTCATTCTGGGGTTAGTCCAGCCTCTAGACTTTCTTGTACATTGTCTCATACAGTTTGCAACTATGTGACCAAATCTTCCACATGTTGTACAATTTGCCCATGTATTGTAATCCCAAACATAGTGGTTACTGACTCTTTTCGGTTGATAGGAAGTTTCTTGATTTTTAGGCTTCCAAGCTTGCTTTTTCTTCTTCTAGCATTCAAGAGTTGTGTGCCCATGCATTTTGCAAGTAGGATAGTATTTGTCCATGTAGGTTTCCTTCTGTAAGAAGAATGAAAAGAATGAAAGCTTAAACACGTATTAATCCAAGAAAATGAAATGCAAGGAAGATTTTACCAAAACCAAAGGAGAGAAGATTGCAAGATCAACCACAAAGTACTTCAAGAATCCAACAATGAGCCAAGAGATTTTGGTAAGGGGAAAAGCAAAGAAAAACCCCTTTGTGAATAAGAATATGGCAAAAAGCCTAAAAGATGAGAGCAATAAGCTCAATACAATAATGATAATAATGAGAGATTGAGAGAGAGAG
>MU226858.1:495843-507340 GCA_018584345.1 Thuja plicata | reverse complement strand
ATTCCATCCATTTGAGATGTCTATTGCTCAACTTCTCCTGAGAATTGATAAAACTCAAAGCTTTGTTGTCAGTATAAACCACAAATTCCTTTGGCAACAAATAGTGCCTCCACTTCCTCAAGGATTGTACCAATGCATATAACTCTAGGTCATAAGAGGAATACCTCTTCTTAGCCTCATTCAACTTATCACTATAGAATGCCACTGGCCTATTCTCTTGGTTCAAAATTGCCCCAACAGCTATACCACTTGCATCATGTTGGTGCTATTTCTCATCCAAAGTGTGCCTTGTAATTTTTATAAGGTCTCCTATCATTTGTAGTGTCAAGGGTTTTGAAATTGGTATTAAATTTGATTTTATGCCTCTGCAAAATGTGCATAAACCCTCAACCTATTTGAAAGTGGTCACAAGTGACTAAAAAACCCTAAGTGCCTTGGCCGATTCTATTCTTGCGTTACTTTTTCGGTCACTTAAGTCATACTAAGCTATGTGTCTACGCTGAATAGGTTGCTTTTCGCCTAAAGTTTATAATATCCTAACCACTTTATTAACTCCTAAGTCTTGCCATATGGGTCCCTTTATGTCATCACCTTATGTGTCGTGCAATTTAGAAAAAATCTAACACAGCGCGTATCCGCTTATGTCCAAAGTGCACGACATCTAATGAATAAGTGGATAAGCAGTGGCGACGCGTGTCTTTGGTGGGGTCGGGCATGTTAAGAAAGATGCTCTGTTAAAAGGTAAGCAACTATTAAAATATCTAACGGTCAGTGTATCCGCTTATGTCTAAGATGCTTGACATCTAACAAGTAAGCAGATAAGCGGTGGCGACGCGTGTCTTTGGTGGGGCCAAGCTGTTGTAAAGATGGTATGTTAAATGGTGCACAAGTTTCAAAAGATTGAACAGACCACTTATTCTCTTAAAGGGAAAGTGCACAGAATCTTAAAAGTAAGCAGATAAGCAGTGATGACATCTGGTAGTTGGTGGGCCCAGGTATGTAAAACTTGTGGGATGTTAAGCTTCAGTTAAGTTGGTTACCATCTGACGGCTTGCTTATTTGCTTATGTCTAAGATGCTCGACATCTAACAAATAAGCGAATAAGCGGTGGCGACACATGTCCTTAGTTGGTAGTTGTTTTTAGGAAATTAATATAGCCATCAGGTGCAAAGAATAGTGCTCAGAATCAACGGTTCAAATTCAAAGTTAATAAAACAAGTTGCATAGAGTCGTTAAGCCGTGAAACTGAAGCTGGTGAATTAATTACAGAATGTGTGGCAACTCTAGTCGAATTCAATTTGAGAGACTGATTTGATTGAATTCATAAATTTATTAAGCCGACTACTGTCTAAATCATTCACCAAAACCATTTACGCAAAGAGGGAATTACAAAAGAAAACCAGCTTCAAGCGAATTATGTGCAGAATGGGTAAGTTCACTAATTCACTAGCATTCCAATTGAGATAGAATTGTGGTTAAAAGAAGGTTTTAAAACTCCTATTTCAGAATCTAGTTCTAGTATTGATAGAAAACCATTAGAATGGCCCCTAGAGCTGAAATCACCAGACAGGTCGACTACCAGAAATGAAATGTTAGGGAAGATTTATTACAGCAGTTACCATTGTCTTCAGGGGATGCCACCCAAGCTAAGAAAGCAGTACCACAACATCCCTGCTTCAGAATTGGGGAAGGGCTATATGATTTAGGAAGGTGGGCAAGAGATTCCACCATAAGTTTTGATGCCCTGGCTCTATTTAGAGAAACTTACAGTTAGAGAAAGGCCCCCACCCCAAATTGTAATATTTGGGAACTAGATGTTGGTAAGATAATAGCACCTAGTGTCTTCATGGACACTGATTTGGTCATTCTAATAGCAAACACTTACGATAAGGTGTCTAGGGTTGTTAGAGACACCCAGAGAAATGTAATACTGACTGTAACAGCAAATGAAATCAGAATAATTTTCAAGTTGACTGACACTTCCCAGAGTATGGATGATATTGACCTTGAATATTTCAAAGAAATATACAATAACCAAAGGGATTATTACAGAGGTGAAATAGTGAAGGGATATGCTAACAAGATAGGAAATTTAGTTGTAATAGGGCCAGGAACCCCCAAACCCTTCAAAGTAGATTTCTTCATTGGCAAAGCGAGAAAAATGTATAGTTCCCTGTGTAATGTATTAGCGATAAATGAGGAGGCAGCCATGCCAGTGCAGATAATGTTGATGGTGGTTCAAATTCTACATCCCCATTTATCAGTAGTGTTTGACTATGCATCCTTTATTTCTCAGAAGATGCATGATGGTTTTTCAGGGATCAAAGATAGCAATATACAAAAGCCAATGGGTTGGTATTCCCTCATGATGCATATGTTCCTATTTAACAATAAAGATTTCTTTGAAGAAGAAATGGAATTGGAGAAATTCCAAGGTGATGAAGAGTTGTCTGTTCAGATGTGGAGTGGAGACTTGTCCTGGGATAGAAACAATGCAAGTTATGTATACTTTGACAAAGTTTTTGCAACCAGACTTAAGTCATTAATGAGCAACCAAACTGCAAGAATTCATAATTAAATATTGATGCTTTTAAGGCCAATGGAGTATGCCCCTGAGTTGAAAATTGCTCACAACTGGGGATATTTGATATTATACCCTTTTTCCAATAGTGATTAGGGTTTATGGTTTTAGAGGTGTTCCTTATGTGCTACCATACAGAGTCCCACTCAAAATTGGGATAGGAGAAATCATAAGACAATTAGGTGGGCCGTGGGAGGAAGCTTTGACTGGAAAGATGAAGGGAAATATCTTCCCTACCCTCACTAAAGCCCATCACTTTATCCTATGATCCTCTAAAGGATTTTTTCCCATGGTCTTATAAAAAAGATTCACTTATGAATCTTTTTGAGGGAATAATGCAAACCCTGAATGAGAAAAGGAAGAGAGAAGTTGAGAGTAACCAAAAAAAGGCCCTTGCTATCATGAATAAATTCCCATAGAGCAGAATAGTTCCACTTGGGAACTCTCTAGTATACAAAAGAAGGGGATATACCACTGTTGCTCCCAGAGTTGATCAACCCATTCAGCATAAGGGAAAGAGGCCAATGGACACTAATGTTCAAGAAGTATCCTCTCCAAAGAGGCAAAGGGTGGAGATAAAAGAACAAGGAGGTGAATTACATTCTCCTTCCCAATCCCCTATGCAATATGATGACCGGACCATTGCTGAGAAATTGCTCAAGATGAGAAATGCTGGTGAAGTAGTTGTTACTACTCAAGAACTACAAGATGGGATGCCAGAAGAACCCAAACATACATCATCTAACCTCACAGTGGCTGAATTTGTTGGCAAGGAGTTAGACCCTGTGACCAAGAAAGCAAGTGATGAATTCTTATCTGATGACAATTTCATCAAAACTAGGGCTTTTATTCAGTTTCTATGCAGATACCATATTCGTGAATACAATGAGAAGTGTCAAAAAATGATAGAAGCCCAACCCGATGCTGCTAAAGAGGAAATAGAGAAAGTAGTTAAACAAGAATTGATACTAAAATTTGATAAAATTACTCCTAAAGAGGGTAGACAGATGGTCAAAAGGCAAGGGGTTCTCATATTGCCACAATGGGATTTAGCTGATGCAGTAAACCCATAAGCCCTGCTGGAACATCAATTGGCACTAAATTTAGTGAAGACCATGCAGCATTGGCAATCTAGTCACTAAAGAAAAAGGACAAAAGAAGAACTAAAGAAGATAATGAAGCTGAAGACACAGGCAACCTCATTGTGAAAAGGGTTGCAGACACCTCAGGAACTGAAGTAGCTAACCTTTTTGTACAAGTTAGCAATCTGATCATGAAAGTGTTAGAAAAAGAGAAGGAAGCATATGCTAGTCTAAATGAAAAATATGAGTTTGTGCTCAAGGCTTATAATGAAGAGATGGTTAAATATGTGATGAAGGACAATAGAATTGCAGAGTTGGAGGGTAAGAAAAAACCCAATTTGTGCCTCAAGGGATGATTACTCAAGAGCCTCATCAGCCCTCCTCCTCAAGTCCATTTATAACATATCCCCCATCCTTTGCACCTCTAAGTCCTACTACTCTGGAAGCTATTGAGGCCAAGAAGGCAGAATTAGAAGTTGAGAAGAGCAGGTTAATCAGTGAAAGAACTAGATTAGAAGAGGAGGGTAAGAGAGACCTAGAAGATTCCCCAGCATACAAAGAGGCTGATGAATTGGTGAAGCAAAAATGTTCTGATCAAATATTTTCCAACCTCAAAAGGTGTGCCAGTGAGGTCAACCTCTCTAATCTCTACCTATTGGGGAAGAAGATTGCAAGTATCATCAACAAATATGATACTGAAAAGGAACAATGGAATTTGATAGTGAGTAAGTGGAAAGGGAGGGCATCCCATGTAAAATCTTTCAATTCCCTCTCTAAAGAGAAAAATAGTATTCATATTATTTTGACAATCACTCATAAGTGTCTCAAATTGATGGTCAATTTAGACACCAAGAGGAACATGGTGATGAAGAAGATCACAACTCTGAGAGGGGAATTTTCCAAGGATAGATATGATATGTATCCCTATATGTTCAAAGAAGATGGGAACATAAAAAATGAAGCCCTATGGCTGAGGCAGTTAAATGAAGCACTAACTAGAAGAACAAAAAGTATTGTCACTTTGGCAAATACTGGATGGTTTGTGCTAACTATAGATATTTTGAGTAAAGCCAAGGCATTTTTTGAATCTTGGGAGGTAGAGATTGAGAAGACTAATAGTGATTGGGAGGAGTTCAACACCCAAAAGGATGAGGTTCTCAATTTCAATTGGCCAAGTGATGAGGTGTTCACCACATGGGTTAGCAAGTATGGAGTAGTCACCCCGGTTGCATGAGACAACAAATATGAAGGGGACAACTAACACCAAGGAGGTTGAGTGAATGGAGAAAATAAAATATTTGGGGCCTCTACACCAACAAGAGAGCAAGATCTAGATGATAAAGACCCAACTACTCTGGAACAACTTCAAGCATTCAGGCGGTCACAAGACAAATGATCACATGGCTTGTAGCAAATATTGTTATCTCTCCAGCCAAAATTTTTGTCTCTTCTTGGAACTATATTTTGTCCTGTAGCCCAGTCATCCATAGCTTGTTGCATCCTTATTTTCCAAGAGGATTCCAAGATGACTGGGGCTACCTATAAGTATCAAATTGTAATATTGTAAGAAGGATGGTAAAAATAAGACTACAATGCAGATTACTAAATTGGTCTGACCATTGGTTTTTGAGTCTTCAAGATGTACTGTTATTGAGTTGATATTAATAAAATACAATGGAATCTCTATTTTTTATGTCAATGTTGTCTTCTTGCATTTGCAATTAATTCTTGTATATTCAATTTGTAAGGCATTTTGAGTATGCTGATTACAAGGTAGTCATGTTCTTGTTTGTGAGTTATTTTCAAGGAGAGTTTAAATCTTGCAGGTGATCACAGAGAATTAGGGTTTCTGTAAGGATTTGATACATTGGTGTGAGGAATGAGAGGATAGTTTATAAGGCACTTTATCTGGGGTTTAATTGTGTTCTGATTAATTGTCTTAATATGTGTATGCTCTGTTATGACTCTATTGCCCATGATTAGGCATTTGTCAATATGCTGACATGTGGTTGTTATCATCAATTTAAATATTAAAACCTTTACCTTCTGTTGTCAAGAACTTGTATGCGTAGTAGATTGTATTGAATAATACAGTTCATCTTAGTGATTCCTTGAAAAGTGAATCAATAGGTTAGCCTTCCTAGGCCAAACTGGCATAAAAAGAAGAAGGATTGTAAATCCTTAATCCACTGTGAGATTCTCTGTTATTCAAGTGAGTCTATCAAAGGTGCACCCGCCTGGGTATGTGGAGCCCAAAGTGTAGGAGGATTTTTATCCTTGTTAATTATCCTTATTCATGTATGAATCTGAGTTGGGAATAGAGGGTTAAACATTTATTATTGTTGTAATTGATTCATACAAGAAAATGAGCTAGCAAAACTACTGGGGACTAAGATTCAAAAAATCTTGTTGAAAAAATCAGTAAATCTCTGGTGTGTTTAACATAAATCAAATTTCTGTAAGTCTTCTAGGGACTCTTGTAATGATCTCAGATTCATAATCATGAAATCACTTCTTCTTACAATATTGAGAATCAATTTGTTCTTCCTTATAATCATTAGAGCGAGTCTATGCTGCTTATCGGCTGTGGTGCATTGCTTGAAGCTCCTGATTCTGAAGATGATACAGATCCTGCCTCAGTTGGAATTAATTGGTGAGGAATTATTAAGCTTGATATATATGCAAGTTTCAATATCTACTTAAGGTGAAATCTGAGATAGGACAAGGTACTTGATTTTCTTATAAACTAGTCCTCTGAAAAAGAGGTGGCGACTCTAACATCTGTGTAGTCCAGTATTGCATAGTAAAATTATTTTTTCATTCTGAGAAATGAGCTGACAAAGAAATACTAGATCATATTCCAGACTAAATCCTGAAAAGGATCTTGGAGAGGAGCTCCATACGCCTCAAAGGAAACAATGGTCCAAAAGACGGGCATCTAAACATGATTCCCAACATGTCTCTAAAAGAAAAATGGATATTCCCATTCCAGAAAGGAAGTCATCTTCATCTGAAGATACAGAACCTATGGGACCAATTGATGCTTATAGAGCCAATACCAATTTTGATCCCTTCAGAGATGGAGAAAATACTGATATAGGGTTCTTTCTTGCAGAAGAAAATCTTGCTCCACTAGAAGAAACTTTTGCTGCTGAAACAACATCATATGATTCTGATAAGTTGCAAGATGAGGTTGTAGCTTTAAAAAGAAAAAAGAAAGAACAAGAAAAGGAAATGGCTGAAGCAAGGGAAAAACATGAGAAAAGGATATATGATCTATTATTGGAAAGAGAAGAAATCTTAGCTGAAACTAGAAGAAATGACCTTAAGACAAAAATCCTGAATCAAGAAGTCAAAGGTCTTGATCCAGAACTGTTTGGTACCCTCAATAATGAGAGAAACAAAACCCTAAATAAAATCTCAAACCTTGACAAGGATGATTTTGAGAAGGAAGGACATGTAATTAGGCAGTTGTTCCCATATGAGAATGAACTAAATGCAAAACTCAAAGCAATAACTAAAGATGCCCCTGACAAAGGTAAACAAAAGGTTGTTGGTATTAACATAAATGAGCCTGTGCAGAAAGTTTCTAACCCTAAAGGAATACCTCAAATTGATTTGGATATTGAACAAGCTAGGAAGGCTAAGGATGACTTGGTAAAGTAACTAGAAAAGTTGGAGTTGGAGGCTGCTACAGCTGATATGAAGATGAAGATAGCCTTACTTCATGCTACCAATAATACTACTACAAGTAGTTCTATGCATATAAATCAAAGAGTACAACAGTTGAATTCATCTACTGATTTAAATGCTAATAATCAAGGTGGTGCTTCTAAGGTCCAAAAATGTGGAAACAACCAAAATGTTTAGAGCTTTGGTCCTAATGTATCTGCTCAAATCAAGGTTCCTCACTCAAGTTTTCAAACTGCCAAGCCCAAACAAAATGTTCCTCCACCAGTTCAACATGAAAGAGGAATTTTTGGACCAAATGGTGATAACGAGCTTGGAAGTTTCCAAGGGAGGCCTATCCACATGAACAGATACAGAGCTCTCTTCTTTGAAGGCTTCCCCAGTCACCCTAATGTGATCCCAAATGAGGTAAGAGATAGAATCCCTAAGTTCACAGGAAATAATGTTGTTACTTGTGAAACTTTTTGTTCAGTCTTTAATTGAAGATGCTAGGGATTGGTTCAAAAACTTACCTAATGATAGTATTGCCTCATGGGATGAATTTGTAAAAGCCTTTAGGGAGTAGTATAGAGATCATGTTAATTTTGGATATATGTTAAATGAGTTTAATAACATCAAGAAGTTCCCAAATGAAAATATGGCTGATTTTAACAGTACATTCCAAAAGGCCATGAACAAATTGTTCCAAGTTTTGAGGTTAGATGAGGAAGTATGCCTTACCACTTACATAAATGTTGTTGATGGAAAAATGTCTTATCTACTTAGAGATAAGAACCCAACTACTTTAAGGGATGCTTACAAGATGGCCATTGACATTGAAAGTAATAGGAGAGCATCAAGGAAATTGGGGAAGA
This sequence comes from Thuja plicata, assembly GCA_018584345.1. Taxonomy (NCBI): domain Eukaryota; kingdom Viridiplantae; phylum Streptophyta; class Pinopsida; order Cupressales; family Cupressaceae; genus Thuja; species Thuja plicata. The sequence goes on along the minus strand of MU226858.1, from coordinate 499,133 downwards.
GAGAAGACAATAAATTCTGGAAAGAAAAGGGGTCAGCTAGTAAAAGTGTCAAAGAAGGTGATACAATGGATAAATTGGTAAGTGCAGTGAAAGACCTTTCTGCCAAAATGGATAAGAATGATAGAGGATGGTACCAAGATAATAATTATAATAACCAAAGATTTCACAGACAGCCCAACCTGAGAGATTATCCATACAAAACTAATTGGAATAATGGCAAACCTATCCCTGAGGGACAAGATAACCCAAAAGCAAAAGAAACCCCAGATCCCCTAAAAAGAAACAATGCCAACTATGTTGAGAATACTCCCTGGTGTGATGCTTGTTATATGCCACACTCTCCCTATCGATGTGTAGTAGCTCAGGCTTTGTTTGACCAAACAAAAGAGGGAGAGCAGGAAGGCCCTGCTATCAATATGTTCATAGTAAGGAAACCTTATCCATGGCTCCCTGATAGTGCCTCATCCTCTAATGATTCATATTCGGAGGATAATTATTATTTTACAAACCAGTTCCAAAGTTCAACATATCAAAATGATCAAGATGAATATGTTTCACAGGAAACTATAAATACTATGGATGATGATAGTTCTCAATCTCATTTTAGGACTCCAACTGATGAAGAAAAAATGGCTTTGACTATTGTGTCAATTAATCAAGCAAGAAATGCTTACAACTTAAGAAATAGAGTAGTACAACCAGTTCAAGGCAAGTCTACCCCTGCTCATGTTAGAAGAGATTCACCCCAAGTAAAGGAGGATCTTAATTCTAAGAAAAATAAGGATCTTAATTCTAAGAAAAATAACAAAGAAGAATGTTGCAAGCAAGAAGGATCTTCTCATAATCATATTGGGGAGGGGGTGTTAAAGGAATAATTAGTACCAAATGATAAACTCAAGAAAATGAAGAAAATATATGATATGCCCCGTGAACTGCCTCATTTTGACATGAAACATGCTTTGACCCAAATAAAAGTTTCAGTCCCACTTATGGAAATGCTGAAAATAAAAGAGCATAAGGAAGTTTCTCTAGCATTATTAAAAGGAATAGATGATATATCTATCCCTGATCATGAGGATATACCTTTGACAATAAATAATGCTAAAGAGGATTGTCCCTTAGTGAAAGGAAAAGGAAAGAGCAAGGAATTTTCTGACATTTGCATTGTAAATATAATAACCCAAGAACCATTTTCTGTTGATCCATTCTATGTTACCTTAATGGTAAATAATTTTCTAGTGAAAAATTGCATGATCGATTCTGGAGCAGCGGAAAATGTGATGTCCTATCATGTGATGAAAGAATTAGGCCTCTGAGTTACTACTTCTGCTAGAAGCTACTATGCCATGGATAACAGATAGGTTCCTGTGGTAGGAACATTGAAAGATATTGAAGTAAAAACTGCTGCCTTCCCTGAAGCAACTTATAGAATGGACATAGTGGTAGTGGATACTAAACCATATTATGGTATGCTTCTATCTAGGCAATGGGCAGTAGCAGTAGGAGGAAAGATGTAGTTGGATTTGTCCTATGCAACTATCCCTATGAATGGGAATGATGTCAAATTGTACAGAGAATCCCAGTCATCTGTTATGGTTGAAGTGGTTTTGCTTGATCAATTAAATTGTTGTGTGAATTTTGATATGGAAAATTTTATGGTTGAAAAGGTTAAGCCACAATTAAAGAACACTGACCCAATTGTGGATGAATTGCTATTACAACAAAATGGACTCTGGCAAATGTACTTTGATGGAGGATGTTCAAAAGAAGGATCTAGAGCAGGAGTCTTGCTGATATCTCCATCAAGTATCACTTTCAAATATTCATTCATGTTAACTTTTCAATGCACAAACAATACTGCCGAATATGAGGCTTTAATCTTGGGAATGGATATTGCCATCAAACATGGTATTAAATGTCTGAAAGTCCATGGAGATTCTCAGTTAATTATATCTTAGATTAGGGGACATTATGCTGCCAAAGATGACATATTAAAGTTATATAAGTATGCTGTTTGGGATAGGATGGAATTCTTTGATGCTTTCAATATACTATGTGTTGAAAGATCAAATAATATAATGGCAGATTTCTTGGAAAATGTTGCCCTAAAAAATGATGATGTTACTCTCACTGGCATATCAATGGTTGAGATGAAAAGCAGACCAGCAGTTCCTAACAATATTCATAATTGGCAATTTTTTGAGGATGATGATGATATCCTCAAATTTTTCCAATGTATGGATCAGTATGATGGTCAAAAAATTTATTGTGAGTCTTTAGTGTGAATTGTGGATGACAGGGAGTATATTTTTTATCAGGAAGTCATTCAATTGGATACTAATCTCATTCCCAGGGATTTAGTTGAATTAGAAGGCATGTTCAACATAAATGACAACTATATGACTCAGAAATCCAATGCTAGAATGGAAGACCTAAAGGAAGTTAATTTGGGATCTGAAACATCTCCCCAATTAATTTATATTGGCAAAAAATTGGACAGCAATATCAGACAGAATTTGATAAATTTGCTAAAAAAATACAAACATGTTTTTGCCTGGTCTTATGATGATTTAAAGGCTTACAGAGAAGATTTATTTCAACATGATATTCCTTTAAAAGAACGCACTAAACCATTCAGGCAGAAGCAAAGGCCAATCAATCCACTATTAGCTACCAAAATGTAGACAAAACTGATGAAGCTAAGGGATGCAGGCATAATTAAGCCTATTAGACATTCATCTTCGATCTCTAACTTAGTCCCTATAAGGAAGAAAAATGGAGAGATAAGGTTGTGTGTTGATTTCAGAAATTTAAATGTAGCTTCCTTGAAGGATAATTATGGATTACCAAATATGGAGGCCATGTTGCATAAAGTTACTGGATGTGACTTGTTATCTATGATGGATGGATTTTTAGGGTATAATTAGGTGTTGGTTAAATAATCTGAGTAATTCAAAACAACATTTACTACCCCTTGGGGCACCTATGTATATGCTCGTATGCCATTTGGGCTGAAAAATGTTGGAGCTACTTTTCAAAGATCTATGGATATAGCCTTCAAGGACCTCATAGATGTTCTAATGGTGGTGTACCAAGATGATTTAATATCTTTCTCAAAGAGAGTAGAGGATCATTGCAATCATTTGGAAAAGGTCATGATGAAAGCATTGGAATATGGGGTATCTCTGAACCCAAAAAAGTGTCATTTTGCTGTTACTGAAGGGAAGCTTTTGGGACACATAGTGTCAAAAGAAGGGGTGAGGATAGATCCTGAAAGGGTTGAAGCCATC
>MU226858.1:420272-439469 GCA_018584345.1 Thuja plicata | reverse complement strand
TTGTAATGCAGGGAAAGAGGGATTTTACTTTCAGATAATGATTAGTGTACAGAACAGCAGAATCTTTGTTATTTTGTTGTGTTCAAAGAAGGAGAATATTAGCATACTAAAACTTTGATTTTAGATGATCATTTTCTGATTAAGATTCATCTTTGAATGATATTGGTTTTCTTTGAATGCGTATCTGTTACGTCTGATCAACATGATCATCTGTGGACTTTGTGCTATATTTTTTCATGTATTTGGACAGAACCATTCATCTTTCTCTCTTAGTTTCTTTATGTAATGCATTGTTTAGGCAAATGAACTTTGTAGCATTTACTGTTCATTTCTTTTTAGTTTATTAGTCTCTTCGCATCTATCTCATGTTTACAGATAGGTGTTTGTAAACCTTTATTGCTTTCAGGTTAAAAGCATTACCGATTATATTTTAGTTAATTCATTGTAAATCTTATACTGGGAGCTGTACCCGGATAATTCAGAGGGTGCTTACGCTTTTCAATAGCGAAGTGACCCAACTGTTGTGTTGCAATTTGTCTTTCAGCCTTGGGTGTTCATGAGTCATTTTGTGCAGGTGTTTTGAGAAGACAAATCTATTTACCAACAATAACCAAAGAAAGAAAATTGTAAACGGATAGTCATATGTGATTAAAAGAGCTACCTCATTAGCAAGAAGAACCAAGCCTTCACTCTTGCAAAACCACACTATCTCTTGTTGGTTTTCCTCTGATAGAACCTTCATGAAATTTCAAGTGTTATTAAGAGTGTTAGAAAGAATAAAGAAACAGTGATAATTCTAATGCAATTATACAATGACCAAAAACAATGAAATGCGATCAACAACACTCATGGAGGACAACATCATTATCAATAGATATGCCACTGTTTTTTTATCAAAGGTGAATAAGAGATAGAGATCCCTGATATATAGTTAAGGGACATCCCTGTTTCAACACAACTATAATAGCCAAGAAGGTCATAAAGACAACATTGCTATAGACAATAAAAGATACCATTCAAGTCATGAAAGGTACAGTGGATGATAATGTTTAGGCACGGGTATGTTTAAGAAGCATCAAAATAGAATGATACAAGAGCCAATTGACACAAAGATAGAGATGTGAAAACAGTGGTTACTATTTTAGATAATAGTCCACTACAGTCAATGAGAGATGTGAAAACAATGATAAGAGCATCAAAAATACAGTGGGCAATATCTCAAACAGTTTTTCAATTTAAAATATTTCATAGGACAATGAACCAAAATAGAAATTTCCATTTGTGTGATAGTAGAGTAAAAGATAATAATGGCATGACACACTATCCAATTTTCTATACTAAAATAAGAAGGGACAGATCTGCAGTATAATACATCTCTAATGGTTATGAAGAATGTGGTTGTTCAAGGAAAAGCTCAGAATTTTGATTGCATGCAAATAGTGACTGAGAATGGAGTATTAATAGGTACACTATGGTGTCCTATAGTGCCAAAAATTAATAGGGATGTGAGCCTATCCATGAAGGATCAGGGAAAGGGTCTGGTTGATCCTCTACAACAAGTTATGAAGCCTTTTGCAAGGGTAAAAGATGACTATCCACAGTCAGCAAGGAGCAAGGTTTCCATTGATGGTAACAAGTGCACAAATTTATTTTTTGATCCTAATAGTTTGATTGCAAGGAAAACCATTGCGTTTAGCAATACCTCTAGAAAATTGAACCGAGGAAGCCATGGGTATTTTCAATTCCATAGATAACAAAAACACAAAACTAGATCGCAATACATAAATAGCATTTGTAATTTTCTCGTTGTTTTCTACTTGTGCTAGATGATAAATTCACTTGATGCAAAGGGTTTTGAGAAGAAAATTTTAGCGCCCATCTCCATAATGATGCAGCTAAATTTTTTTCAACAAATCCAGAGAATTTGATGGTTTTTAAATTTTCTTTATGGGCCATATAACAAGGACTTATGTTTTGTTTATTCTGAGAAATTGAAAGTAATCATTTTAAGGCAGTTTAGTGGTTATAACTTTTAGAACTTCTCTATCTGTGATGGTCATCACTCTTCACATATGGAACAAATACTTGACAAATTGGAGGATCCTAAACATACTAAATGAAGCTTGGGAAATGCTAGATAGTCTCAAAACATTTTTCATTAATCAATTCTATAAATAAGAAAATAAGTTGACCGATAAACTTTCAAACCGAGGCATCCACCAACGAAAAACTATAATCATAAAATCAATTTCGAGAGATGGCCAAATCTTCAAGCATATTAAGAAATCATGAAAAATTAAATTTGCAATGGCTGATGGAAAAGATAAGGCAACCATTACCCATGATGGAAAGTATTAACAACCGACTCATCTCACTCAACTCAAATCTGACAGGGATTGACGATCTCTTCATATGCAAGCATTTTGTTTCTCACCTCACTAGCTTTAAGACATGGAGCCATTGTTATAGTTTTGTTTAACAATCTAGAAAATGGTATTTATAGGAGAGATTACTGCCACCAAAATAATAATAAAAAAAATATCATGAGGATGAATTCTTGTGGGCATATAGGAATTTCTAGGTCAAAATTTGTTGAAGGGAATAATAGACATCATGTCAATTCTAAATTTTATCTAGTAACATATTGAAATGGTGAAAATTGAAAAAACTAGGAAACTGAAAGAGTATGCATTAATCAAACAATCCATCATATAGTAATCCCCAGATACTTTAACATTATGACAATAGTTGACTCCCATAGAAATTCATGTCTCTTTCTTTTAGTCCTGTAATGGTAATTATTTGATTAATATTCAGACATAAGCTCTTTCTTAAGTTCTTGTTCTTAGTTGACTAGTATAATTTTTAAAATAGGTATCAACCCACTACAAATTTTTGATGGCTAGAACAAAGAAGATACCTAATTAACTTGATCCATCTTACTTATGATGTTAAGCCGAACATCTGGAAATTCATCTTTTAGGAGTGCAATAAAAATAGGAAGTAATTGATCAATTGTTGCCTACTGCAAACAATAAAAAAATGCATTGCATGAGAGACCTCAAAAAAAAAAGTAGTGCACATCACCAATACCATAATAATATTAAAGAAATGACTAATGAGTAATCTATGACTGAGCAGTGTAAAACCACGAAAATGTAAAATGTGAAGAGGTCTCAATAATCCCTCAAATTTTTAAAGAATGTTGCAGATGTAAATTTAGTAGCATACATTTAGGACAGGAACTCATCTAGTAGAATTTATGGTTAAATTTTCCAATGTATCTTTAGGTAAGAGTTGATAACAAATAAGATGGTCATATGGATTTCTGCCAACACACAATTCTAACATGGAATAAGCATAGGTCCTCAGAAAATAAGAAAACTATGAAACCAATATCTAAGTACTGATGCTACAGAAAATTTATGGTCACTGGCTAGCATTTGCTGGAGTAGTCAAAAATTCATTTTCCCATACTCGCAGGACTATGGCTCTATGGTGGTCTAATGATAAGGTAATAAGAAATAACAAAACTTAGAAACTAAATTTCTTTACCACAATATATTAAATGAGAATATCATACAAAATGTTTTATAGAAATTATAGAACACAGAAAGATGAGCATAATATACAATCTACCAAATCAAATCTTACCTTCCCCAAAATTAGTCATACCCATGATAACAAAAGCCAAGGCAGAATGGACATGTTATGAAGAATTTGTTGACAAGTCCTGTCAAGAAAAATCTAACTTCATGAACAACTAAACAATAGAAGGGAAAGTATAACAATTTTTAAAACAAGCATAAAGAATACCGATGAAAGTATAGCTTGTACAAATAAAATTACCTTCACACAAGGAAGTATGTGTTGGATTGCAAGCTGAGGATTCAATATTCTATAAAAATTGGTCACCTTTCCTACAACTGCAATACAAAAAATAGTGTTAGTCTTAAAAGACTAAGAAATGACAAATCTTACACCTATCCATAACATTTGAGAATGTGTTAGTTTTTTAGAGGACAAAATGTAGCTGCAAAGGAGGATGTGACAATAACATGTTCAGTTTATTTAGCATCCATTTTTCAAGCAAGATATCATTAAAATAATAACAATCATTTCAATATTTTTGGGGATTGGAGTACAAACATTTGTTGTTTAAAATAGAATGGATCAACAATAGGTGACCAATCATTAATATCATATAACAATTGACAATAATCATTCAATGCAGAAGTGTATATCTTTTCATTGAAAAAACAAAGGATATACATAAGATTCATTGTTGTTACATGCCAAAAAGGTCATGGTGTTATCATTTGTTTCTTCATCCTCTTCCTTTTATATTCTAGACCATTGTATGTAGATGTATGGCCCAATCTATAAATATCAGAGAGTAATAGCTTCAAATCTTCTCTCAAGGATGGATTTGTGTACCTCACATATCAGCACTTTGTTGGTCTTGATATTTTTTAAAACATTATTCTTTCTTTATGTGTCAATATCGTTGTTCTTTTTTTTCTTTTTTTCTGCTTTAATTATGCTTTTGTCATTACAAGTTAGATTTAACCATCTAATATGATGTTCATTTGATTAACCCCACCAACCAGAGCAGCCAACTGGCTGAATAGTGCCACACCATTGAAAGGTTCTAACCATTCCCATCAGATTTCCTGTAAAAAATTTGAATTATATTAGTTATATATTTATATTTATGGCAGAGAAATGACTCCCTATAATGGTAATCAGTATCAGCCTATACATGTTGCAAATATGTTGGCATAGATTTGATATGACTACCACAATAAACTTGCTTCCATCATATAGCTAGTATCTATGGATGATTATGTGAGCAGTAAGAAAAGCAACTTGTTTGCTCATCTTGTGGTAGAAACCAGAAGAGTTGCCCATTTAATCAATCTGCATGCATATCTTCTATATGGAATAGCATTGAACATGTCTATCTTGAGGGATATTTTATACCTTTGAGTTTGAACAAAAGAAGATACTTAATATGAATGTCTAGACTCAAAACCATGGGATTGTGGCTCGAACCCCTAATGGCTACTCTTTTTGGTGCACATCTCCTTGTTTAGGGAATGACTGTCTATATCTCTCCGTAAGAGCAACACCTTCTAATAAAAAAATAAGTAACAGAGCCTTCCAAATTTGGACCGCAAACAAGCAATTTATCAGTAGTATAGTCTAGCATCATGACAAATCCACATGTGATGAAATGTAATTGTGTACTAAAATGTCATGCCCCTGTCTTGTGAGATAAATTGCAGCTTTAATAGATGAAATTAAGGCTGTAAAGTTGTATAGGGATGAATATAACTGCCATGAACTTAATAACCTTTAAGAACAACATTACATGGCCTATAGATATCATTCTATTAATGAGTGTGGGAATCTTCCCAACTCCTTAGAAGAATGTGATAAAAATTTGAAACAGAGAATGCATAGCAAAGTGATGGTAATGCTCAAAGAGGCTAGACTCACAAGACCTCTTCTTTCATTATAAAATATTCCTAGTAGGAAATTCACCACTTTAATGTACTTAAACAACTCCTAATGCCAAAAGAAAGACTTGTAATTAGTGTCATAGAAAATAATTGAGGTGTCCTAGACAACAAAATCACAAACTGAAATTGGAAAAAAAATTATAAGCTCTTCAATTGTTAGAAGGTACAGAGATCTTTCGACCTCTATATGTATACTATGGTTTTAAATATTTGGTAAAAAAGTTTAGGAACTTTATAACAAATTTAATGGGTAGGTGTAAAGCCAAATTCTACCACCACCTTTGCCACCATCCTCCCTGCCTATGTCAAAATAAAATCTTTTAAAATAGGGTTTGAACATCAATCCAAATAGAGACCAAAAATGGTAGTATTCCATAAACAAATGTGGCCTTGTGGTTTGCAATGAATGCAGGATATGCACAAAAAAAAATTGTTGAAAAAGTTTTACAAACTTTCAAGAAAATGCATTTGGTAGGTATAAGGTCAAATTCAAAAACCTTTGCCAGCGTTCTCCCTGCTTGTGATAAACTGAGAGCTTTGGAACAGTGTATGGACATCTATCGAAACATAATGAAGGTGAATTTTTTTCAAATATTATGGTTGGAAATTCTCTAGCTTAGATATGTATGCAAAATGTGGAAGCACAAACAAGGCATGTGAACTATTTGACATAATGCTTCAAAGAGACATTGTCTCATGGAAGAAAATGCCTCAAAGAGATGTCTCATGGAATACAATGATCACAAGACTATGGCAGCCTAGCAAGCAAAATAGGGAACTGAGAGACTAAACTGAGAACAATGATAAAATGAACAAAGGGAAACATAGGTTAAACCCCAATGTTGACCTTTTTAATTGTCAACAGTGCAAACTGACCAGAACCAAAGTCAAGAGACATAAATTGAACATACAGAATGCAATTATCTATTACAAGTCACTTCCACAAAGAACTCAGACACAGAATATGGAAACATAAACTTATTACATTATTCAAATGACAATTACAATGATCTTCGATCCTTCAGGGATCGGTTCAACTCAATGTAGACTCCCTCCTACATAAAGAGACAATCAAAGATCCCTTCCCAATCAATGTCCCCAAGGCATAGGATGAGTTTAGAGCTTGATAGTTTTAGGAAGCTTTCTTGTGATCTACCAATTTCTCTTCATTACCACCCCTCTTGAACATATCTAAATATTCATAATCCAAAATTTTTTAATCCAGATATGGCTTGTTAAGATAGACGAAAGCAATCATATCAAAACATCAAACAAAGTGTACATTAACTTTTGTAATACCAATGACGCATTACTAGAAAGTAAGTTGTTTATCATAAATACTTCTAAAAAAATTAAACATGAGATATAGTTAACATTAATGTCAATTAAATCATACTTCCACATGGTGAATAGAGCAAGAAATTGAGAATCACTAAGCAATTACAAGTCTCAAGCTAAGAGTTGGTTAAACTTTAATATCTGCTACTTGTGACATCATATTAACTAAACATCAAATTAGCCATAGTGCCTCTAGGTCGGCGGCCTATACATATCATGATTGCAACAAATTTTACAAAAAAAGGAATTAGCATGCCCATTGGCCCCATTATGTTTATCCCAGTAGCTGTTTCTTATCCCAATATGTCAATGTGTTAAGTTTTCATAAACAAGTTGGTCTGTATGACATCAAGGCCTACAATTTCGAATCAGTTTTGACTTTGTCTATACACATCTCTTGCAAATAGACAAGATATGCAATGCAAAACTTGCAATAACAAGCATTGAATGCTTTGAATTGGCTGCAGGCATTTCAAGTTGGTACAATAAACCCTTAGTTAAATTTTTAACATTAATAAAATAATTTCTCCCAGGGAGAAGAAAAGATGTAAAAATGTAAAGATGATTTACCATAGAAAGAAGCCAGGACCTATATGCTTAGCTACAAAGTTTTCATCTTCAAACTTGCTACCATAGATATTGACACATCCACTGCCATCTCCCTAATATCCAACATAAATTTTGTAATACATAATGGGAACCAAGGATAATCAAACAATCCTCATTTACATGCTATCTATCTTACAAAGTAAAACAATTAAATTAGTAAGCAACATGTAAAGATTATTTTCCAATTATTTATCATTAAATTACAAAAACATGTAATCCCAACAAATAAATTGTAAATGTAAAACCTTCACAAAATCACCAGCTTGGATCATGAAGTCCTTGATAACCCTGTGAAAATGGAAGCCTTTATAGCCAACAGGAATGCCTTCCTTCCTACCAGATAAAATCCAAAATCTCTCAGGTGAAATAAAAAGGTTGAGCTGTTGCAAACAGTACAAAAATATTCCACCCCGCAATCCAATTTGAATTGTTTAGAGAAAAGACCCATGACAGATCAAAAATAAGTCCTTACCTGTACTCGCCTGAATAGAACTGTCTGTCACGCCACAAACAAGCCAAATGTGAGCAATGTGTTCCTAGAGAGTACATAACAACCAGACTGATGATTGTAATGATAACAATTTCTGCAATGAGTTCTTTATTAGATGATAGAATACTATGAATGCACACCGTCATTACAAAACTCAAACTTGGCTTGGACTTGGCAAGCTGATTTTTGACTCAAACTTGGACTAAATACTCAAACTAGACAAAGATTTGGCAATAGACTCAGAAAATAAAATATAAACAAAAAATATAAAGATTTTTAAGGATTGTGATATTGCGATTAGGATTCAACTATGTAGCTTTTGAGTCAAACTCATTGACACATGTTTTGTGAGTAGTGGTTCACAAGACCCCATCTCTGATGAGAACTAATGGAAAACTTAGCACTCATTGCGTCTAGGTGATGCTCACAGAGCTGAAGCATCGGGCCTTCCTGGGATGTTGTGATGCAAAATCCCAGGAAGGAACGATGCTTCAGCTCTGTGAGCATCACCTAGACGCAATGAGTGCTACGTGTTTCATTCATTCTCATGAGAGATCGGTTCTTATGGACCAGTAATCATGAAACATGGGTCAATGAGTTTGACATCCCGAGAAGGCCCGATGCTTCAGCTCTGTGAGCATCATCTAGATGCAATGAGTGCAAAGTGTTCCATTCATTCTCATGAGAGATGGGTTCTTGTGAACTACTACTCATAAAACATAGGTCAATGAGTTTGACTCAAAAACTACATATTTGAATCCTGATAGCAATATCACAATTTGACTTGTGGAAAAAATCCCTTAATTATCGATTTTTAAGGATTTAAAATGAACTTAAAGACATACTAGACTAATCAAACAAAAGTTACTTTGATAAAATAAACAAGAATGCAACAATCACATGAGTACAAAAGAAGATTTTAGCTGAAGGAAACAACATTTTTAAATACATAAATATTTTCGAGTGTTTTAGGTGTACAAAACTAAAGGATTATGATATCCATGAAATCAAAAGAAAAATAACATGGGGTCATAAACGATAGAAGCTAGTGCAAACCATTTATAAAATGATCCTATCAAACAATGATAATAGTAACAAACTCATCATTTCATGTTTTCATCATTGTTATGTTTCAGATATTAGCATCAAGGTGAACAAATGGTATATAATGTACTGGCTAGGAATAAAATACGTTTTGCTGACTCAAAGGATAAAAACCCCAAGGCATTCTGCCAAGCCATCTTAACCTATCAGTTAATTGCATTACCTTCAGTAGTAAGGCATTGCGATCTTTCTTTTGAATTCCTTCTGCAATTCTTGTCGGGTTTGTCACAAGTAGATCATCCCCTACAAGTTGTATGTTAACTGCTAACTGTAGAGCTGCCCATGAGCTCCAGTCATCTAGATCAAAAGGATCTTCAAAAGACACTATTGGGAAGTCTCTAATAAACTCCTTGTATAGTTCAGAAAGACTTAAACCACTATGTAAGTTGGCACCACTGTTTGGTTATTCTTTGAAATCTATGTCATATTTTCCATCTTTTGTCAAAAACTCTGAAGCTGCCACATCCATTCCAATTTTAACCTGTACGTGGAGAAGTAAATCATAGTCAAATAATCTGGACCATGAATCCTGTACAAAGGATGCTTTACTGCTTAATCTAATTCTCTCACTTACTTGGAGAGCACACATTCAGTATGTAGAAGATACTCTAAGCAATTCGGTAGGACACAAATCTCATTCTGAACAATCTATAATCACAGAAAACTTAAAATGTTTGAAGCAAATTCTAATCATTTCTTGGGTGCAGACAATTTCAGGTTGCTTAATTTTGGGTCACTATTGACCATCTTCTACTAGTTCCCATTGTTAGAGTTACATAAAGGTTATCCATTTCATTATATCATAACGTCAAAGGCATATTTTGTGGCATCTACAATTTTGAAGAAGAAAGTGTAGAACTCTCTCAGCGATGGATTAGCATTAACATCCAAATATGAATTAAGAAATCAAAATTAAAAAGTCATAATTTATTATGTCAATTTTGTAGATCCAGGAAGTTGAGGGGAGAAATTCAATATGGTGAGAGGGAATGACACCAACTTCTAGAAGCAATTTACAGGAAGGTGAATACAATAGTGCATCAACTTATCTTAGGTTTTTCAAATTTCTTGTATTGAAAACAAGAATTCATATCTTTAGAATCAGATGACAAACTTTGCACCCTGAATAGTGAAACATTCATGATGCCTATACATTAAGAGAAAAATGAAGGTAGGTAAACTAAAGCCTACAGTCAACATCAATTACAAAAATTATTGCAACATACAACCTATGCTATAAAAGCAACACGACAAGATTTATCCCAAAACAATGACTGACAAACAAACTGGATATAAAATAAGAACAAGAAGCCAAATGTTGACCTTGAGATGTTTGTTACTAGGAAAGTTAGTTCCATAGAAGAATAAGTGCTCCTGACAAAGTACTTAGTGGTTTTTGACAATGTAGATTCATATAAAAAATTTAAATAGCATCCTCCTATGAAAAGCATTAAGGATTTTAAGAATATAAACATCTGGCAAATTCCTCAGAAAACTGTCAGCAATCTTGATAGCTTGTTGCCAACGGTTGCCATGGTTGTCTCTTTCCCCTCCACATGTCAGTCTGTGACTCATCATTTGAGTTCCTAATCTAGAAGCTACAGTAAACTCACCCTTACTGCCCATGTGCATAGCTTCTGCAAATGACTTGGCTCCTACAGGCAAGATCATGAATTCCTACATTGCTAGCTTGTTGCCAGCATGACTACCTCCATTTATCACATTAAAAGCTGTAACTGGCATGACTAGCTCTCTTGTTCCAGAAATCTCCTGAATGTGCTTATATAGTGGTATGCTTTTTGCTCCTGCACCATCCCTACACACACTTAGAGATACTCCAAGTATAGCATTGGCACCCAGTTTAGATTTGTTTGTTGTTCCATCTAACTCCAACATTATACCATCCACATTGGTCTGATATCTGTAGTCATTCAAGTAGAGATAAGTTAATATCTATAAAAGAAAAATATACTTGATCCTACTAATATCCCAACCCAGTTCATAAGAACACTCATTGATTGAAAACACAATAAGACATGAGAGGCCACTTTAACCATACATGAGGATGCTGGTACCATAAGGTACTAAATCTTTTGCCATTCAAATTTCTTAACAATTTCCTTGTTCAGATAAGTTATAATTTTTTACCTTTTAGGGCTTAGGGTATTTCCTTTACTTTTTAATTTTCCTACTATACTTTTTTCGTTAAAGGTTTGTGGCAGGTGACATCCACTGAGGCATCAAGGAACATATCACCTGCCAGCTAAAACTATCCCCTTTATAAGGGAGATGTATCATGAAGGCCTCCCCGTCCTTAAGACTCTTTACAACAGAGTGCACCTAGGTTCCAGTAAATTTTTAAAGCCTAGAAACCTCTTGAGGCATTTTCACTTGACAAGTGAGCATACTTCAATAAAATGTAAATATAGTTTACAAAACATGAGAAGAGATTGTATGCTTCACAAGAATAAGATCTTGGAAGATGGTAGAATGCAAAAGAGACACTATTTTTGCCTTGAGTTTCCATGGTGTAAGGGGATGGACCAAGGCCAAGGTGTGAAATGTTTGTTAAACCATAAGTTTATGGTCTACTAGGTTGCAGGTTGAACATTAGATGGAATGTTATCCACTGATCAGAACATTATTCCTTTGAGAACCTTTTGAGCCTTTGTTCAAACTTTGTATTCATGGATGAGACACAAGCCGATCCTTGAAGTGTGGGTTGATTAATACATTTCCAATGAGTCAAAGTGTTTATAGGGCCAGGGGGTTGAGTTGTTGATGAGAGTATTGTTTGATGAAAGAATCAAACAATGAAATAAATAATACATTAGAATTGAAAACAAATATTACGTACAGGATCATAATAAAGAGCATATACTAGAATCTCCTTGCGATTAAGGAACATTGCCTCAGCTACAATAGGTCCTGAGATTACAAAATAGTAAACTTGTAATAATAAGCAAGGAAACAAGAAATAATGTCAAATATCCTTGTGTATAAACACTTCATCTAATCAAAACCTGGGATTTGTTGAGAAACAATGTACCATCTATTGACAAGCAATCTGAAAATATATACATAGGCACATCATCCAAAAATTAATAACATAAGAGAAGCGAGTGTATAGTAGCTTACACATTGTCCATGTTGCTTAGATTCTCCATTTCTTCACAGAATAATAGTATCCACAAGTCCCATTGACAAAGAAATAAATTTTATTGATGTCCATATGTAGCCAAAAGTAGGTCAACCAATCTTGAGAGTACATCAATATACAACAGAAAATTCTACAAAGAGAATATCCTAGAGAGGCCCACAAAGGAGAAGGAACAAAATAAAAAATTACAACACTGCTATGATTTACTAAAACATTTGGTCAAGAAACCAATGTAGACAACTAGGTAGAGAGGAAAAGATCCCCAAAGAGCATAAGTTGAAAACTACTAGAGTATGAAGGGCTAAGGAGGGAAAGTAGGAAGTTTGGTCGGTAGATATGAGGGGGCAGTTACAAAACTGCTGGGAAACATCTATATAAATATTTGCAAGGTGAACAAAGAGGGCATTGTATTCTGGAAATAAATGTCAATAAAAGTACCCTGCTTGAGAAAAATCAGATTTTTATTTTTGTTGATTGTTAAGTGTTAGGCCTTGGTTCTTATTATTTTAAGTAGCACAATAAATTATCTTTCATTTTCATTCTTTTTGAGTGGGATCCATTGTGTATTTCAGAGGTTAAAACTGACTTTCTTAGATTCAGTTTAAAACCCTCAATATTGGGGTTTGAGAGTCTAATAAGGTTGCAATGGATACTCCACCGAATTAGGCCCTGTAGATCGATGGAGTAGGTTAGAATAGGATGCTTTGAATGTGTGTATATGTTGGAACATGTAGGGCAAGCCTCTTTATATAACACTCATGCTTACATTATCTTCCAGATGACTGATACTTAACTCTTCCTATAACACTTTGACTTCTCATTGTCTCTTCATTTGGAGGTTAGTTGCACAATCTTCAAGTTTGCCCCCTTCAATGGCTGTCCATAGCTTGATATACTAATCTTAATAGAAACTTATAGTATAATAGAAGTCACCCTTTCCTTGTAGCTATTCTTCTTCATTCTGGATTGCTTCTCAAGACCTTGAGAACTGTTTACTGTGAAGGCCACACAATGGAAGTTGTAGACATACCTATGACATTATGTGTGTCATTTATAGGACCCCACTTCTAAGAAGAGTCAGCCCAGGACGTCTACAGTGCATATAGTATTTTGGAATAAAAAGGACATTCTGCCCCTTCTGCCCCATTTTCAACTAAATACTATGGAATATGGGATGTGATTCCCCCAAAACAGGGATACACATTACGGCTATAGCACAAATATTATCCTCAGGAGCTGATGATTTGTAATGTCCCTTGTAGAGCCACTTAGATTTTGCCTTCAATCTGATAGGTTAGGATATCAACTATGACGTGGGACCAATATAGAAATCTATAATGTCATTTTTTATTTACTTAAAGAAACAGTTCTAACTTAAACAATAGTTTGATTGTTGATCACTTATATATGAATAGAAGAAGGAAAAGTAAAATTTATAACAATGCCACACTTCTGACATGAATGCTAAAGTTCTGTTTGAAATAATTAAGTCTGATATTATTACTGGTTTGAATATGGAAGATTGATAAGAATAAGTAATCGCTGCTTGTGAATATGCCTCAATCTGATAGCTGCTTGTGATTAGATCTTTATACTCTTGCTGTGTCTGAATATTAACTTTAAAAGACAGTATTTGGCGATGATGCAAAGATAGAGAGTTTGTTGTTATCAAGGGGAAAAGCCTAGTGAGGATGAGTAGTGCAAAGAGATAGGCATTCATGGCAATGAAGGTCACTGTATTTGCATGGTGAAGAGGGTGGTTGCAAACTCAGTGAATAGTGCAGAACCAATTAGCTTTGAAGACGCAAGAATCAAAGGATTGCTATAATAGACATTAAAAACAGTGATAAAAAATGTCAACAATATCACAATAGATCTTACTGTCCTGTTATATATATATCTGAACAGATAGTCAAATTCTTGGGCTAGTATCTCTTTCTCCATTTTGTGTTCAATAGATGAAGTTTAGTGCATATTCCAGACAATTTTCTGATACATTTTACCTGCGATGGAGAATCCTAACTGGGGTATTCCTTCCTTCCTAGATTTTCACTACCTTATTACTTGACCATATTGGCCATAATTTTTGCAATTATGTCATAAGATAAAGAGCTCACATGAACATATGACAAAACAGTTTTCAATTTAATAACAAAGAATACCAGATACACTCATTGAAGATGACGAATTCTTCCCAAGGGGGTGAGATGTTAATGGCCTTAAATCATTTATGATTTAGATTAAAACGATACAATTCTGACACAAAACCCCCAAGAATCCAAAAGAAGAATTCAGAAAAACTAAATTCCAAGAATGCATAAGAAAATGAACACAATACCACATAAAAGGGCATGTCAAAAAATTCTGATAACACACAGCATGACTGAGTGAAAGTGCAAAAAAATTAGCATTTGAATTTTGTTCTTTTCTTAAACTTTCTGCATCAGCACATATATTTGTAATATATATTAATACCCATCGATTCTAGCCAGTTCATAGTGTAGCCCTACTCTCTCCTTGGACCAGCATATGGAAAGAAAGGGGTTTGGGGGATTAATGTCATAATTCACCAAAAACTCTAATGTGGTTGGAAAATATATGGCGTCAGCACAATTAATGCAGAAAATCCCCGTCTATATTTCATTCAAAATTCTCTCATCTGGATTGCACCAACTCTGGGAAGAAGAAGCTTGTTTTGGCAATTTAAGACAGCAAGTTCTTCTAACATCGGCACATGGTATCAGCATAAATTCAACATCCTAAGAAACTGAATTAAGATGCATTGAATTCTGTAAGTACAGATTTCATCTTATGATTTGTTCTAACAAGAGAGAAAATGGGTTCATCATTCTTGACCACATTGTATACTTTGCCCTTATAGAAAGCAACTTATTTATTGCTATAGTAGTCTTGTTGGTTTCTGTGCTGAATTTATAGCTAGAATCCTCTATCATCTTCAATTGTCGGTGTATACTTTCAGCAAAGGCCTTTTGAACAACCTCCAAGCACATTGTTGATTGCTACTTCTGAGTTACACCAATGTGCATTCTGTCAATGTGAGTGCACACACACCTGAAAGTCATCCTGCACTTACCTACACATGTAACAGGAGAAAGTCAAACTACGGGTGTTTAATGGTACCAAAATAAGTCATCTACTAGCAGGAAAGAACTAATTTTGGTCTTAATGATACCAAAATATTTAAATAAGTCATCTACCCATACTGCTGTCTGCAAGGCTTCAAAATGAAGCTTCCATATTAACACAAAGGGGGCCAGAGAAGATCCCCTTAGCTTAAATAACCCAATAAGAAACATCAAACATCAAAGTAGTAATTATGAATTTATGAACCATTAGAATATCGACTTCAAGGTTGGAATAGTAAAAAGGGTGATGATGGTGGCACATCTAAAAAAGCTCGACCAAAGGTTTGTCATTTCAAAATTTTGAAAGGTTGTTGCATGGGTGCATGTAAGAGAACAAATCTCTTTTCGGTATGGTCTATAAGAGTGGAGAGGAGGAGCAGATATCCAAATCACGGGCAGGAATAACTTGGTTGATAAAACTGCATAAGCACCTCTCAAAGACAAAGGAGACAAGGAAAGGAGAAAAACTGAGATAGGAGAACGAATATAAACAAACTTTCTCATGACTTGGATGCTAATTTCAGTAAAACTATTGAGGGAATGGTAGAAATCTTGACCTGGAACTTTGACTCCATAAGCTAAAAAAATGAAGCAATACATCAATCTGCAAGAAGGTGAATCAGAAAACTGGGAGGATAGAATGGAAGAAGAAGAAGAATAAGAATTTGAGTTGTGATTGTAGCAATAAAGTTGCACAATTTTGAGCCACTACAAGAGATGACCGTGGAATGGAAGAGAAAGCAGACCACAATGGACCAGAGACTGAAGAAGTTGGCAAGCTAATTGGTACATTACCTGTAAATTTCTTGACCTTTATATAGGTTCGGCAACTTAAGAATTTATTTCAACTTGTGTTTAAAAATTTAATTGTATAAACACTTGTAATTTTATGGTTTCTGTTAAGTTTATAGAACCAGAAATAAATAGTGCAATAATTAAAATTGCAAATGCAAACAGGACAGTAAGATCTATACAACAATGACAACAAACTCTCTATCTTTGCATCATCACCAAATACTCTTTACCCTTAATATACTACAAAATAAAGATTCATGACTGCTACATCACATCATTAATTTTATAAAAAAAATAAAACAAAATGAGAGATCCAAGTTTATTGGAGGCATTGTGATATACTTTCCATGCAAGAGGGGAGCAGTCTGTTGAAGAGATTAACCAGGTTGATACAACATAATAATCTCAGGAAAATTGCCTCACCTCCCTTTAACAGTGCCAATGACTAGAAGTCTAAAATTGTGGGTGATAGAAGCAAGGCCATTAAGAATAAGGCTAATACTTCTGCAGTTGGAAAATGGCTTGAAGAAGCAGAGGCACTAGTATCTCCTGCACATCTCAATTGACATCAGAACATATATGAAAACAAATAAATTTACTTTAACGCTACTTATGATTAAAGAGTTCCTCTGTTCCAGTCTCTATGATAGGTATGATACCATTTGAAGGAGAAGCATTATGTCAATCTGATTCTTAACATATTTACTAATACCTAGAAGTATATTTTGTCTTGCATGGATTCTTAACATATTTACTGATATTTTAAAGTAAAGAATTGCTAGAGTGCTGTTGAACAACTAGCTGCTTGCTAGTGGCTATTCACTAGAAATTCCATGCTCAAATGGTCAAATGAGAACTTAAAACTTGATACAAATATGTACTGCATGGAAAGAAAAGCTACTTAAAGTGACTAATGTCATGATGAGTTTTTGAGTCACTTGCAGGGAGAAAGGATAAGGAAACTACACAAATCCCTCTTAATGCAGGCCATCCTAGTGTTAAGGCTATAACTCCACTTGATGTTGGAATGACTTAAAGTTTGATAGAGAGAAATTAGACAGCCCATGTTTTCCTTCTTCATGTTTTCCTTCTTCACTAGAAATTCCATGCACAAATGGTCAAATGGGAACATAAAACTTGATACAAATATGTACTGCATGGAAAGAAAAGCTTCTTAAAGTGACTGGTGTCATGATGAGTTTTTGAGTCACTTGCAGTGAGAAAGGATAAGGAAACTACACAAATCCCTCTTAATGCAGGCCATCCTAGTGTTAAGGCTATAACTCCACTTGATGCTGGTATGACTTGAAGTTTGATAGAGAGCAATTAGACAGCCTGTGTTTGCCATGAATGTCATTTTTAGTTGGCCCTACAACCACTTCTCCACTTCCTAGAACCAAATCTTACTCAATGTTAATGCATTATCATGTAAGTAAAATCAGCTCATCAACATAATGTGGAGGGTTGAAGGCTTTACTTACTCATCATTTTCTGCAAAGAAAGTAGAAGGGCAAACTACTAAATCCCTTTTGTAGGTCATGACGTTGATGGAACTCCTCCTGAGATCAATCCAGACTTTGCTTCATGTTTGTTACCTGTAAGACCTAGAAAAAACCCAAATGAAGGATCGGTAGTCCATCAAATTTAGTGATGAAATCCCTCCCACCCTCCTCCCGCTTTCCTCTACCTCTTACTGTGTAAATGAAAAAGCATACATGTTTTTTTTTAGATTTAATTAAAGATAATAATGATAATATAGCATGCATGTTTTTTCTTTAGTTTTAATTAAAGATAATAATGATAATATCTATTTTTATTTATAATAATTATTAGCCCATAAAAATTAACTGTTATAATGAAGTTTGTGTGTTAATTAAATTCTAAAATCAACTAACATTATATTTAATTTTCTATCCTGCAATCATAATAAGTTTAATTTATTGTAATTTGTTTTTCATAAAATTAATGGCCCACATATAAGTGAAGTTAATAGAAGAAATATATTTAAATATTTATTAACTGAGCGCATAGATAAAAGGTCAATGATTCATGGAAGCCTTGGGCACTAAAATGGGGCCTAGTGAAGGACCAAAATTTTACATAATTATAATTTATAAGGACAATACAATTCTAACAAGGGTTTGAAATCAAATACCATCCATAGAAACAAGACCGAAGGAGTGAGGAATAAAAGAATTATTCTTGATCAGAATACAAATTTTTATATTCATGAAGCTCCCTTCAAAAGCATTTACATGGTGGAGAAAATCTCAAAAATAATCCCCAAATTTTAAAGGATTACTAGATTTCTAAATTAATTATATTACATGAGACTATTTTAAAATGATTTGGTGATCCTTTCAAATTTCCATTGGTAAGGTAGAATACACTTTGTATGATTACAAAAAAAGAGAGGAGCGATTATGAATTAAATATGTTCAATGATTCAACAAATACATTTTTCCAATCTATTTTAGATATTTATATCTTCTTCTTTGATAAGTTTTTATAATGGTGATCATCCTTTCAGTATGTTAAAATAGAGATGAAAGTTTTAGGAAGACACACAAGGTCTTCGTGAAGTGTCCTACATCAAATACATAACTAGTAGTTTAACATTCATTCTTCATCCCATGATTTTCAAAATGTTGTATAGATCATCATTAAACATGGAAACCATACATATCAAGTGCAGAAACAAGATTGGGAACATAAAAGCACAAAAAACATCATCAAAATAACCCAATTAACCAATTGTGTAGGAACAACAACCAACTGCAAATAATAGAGGACCAACTGCGTGGGAAGAGAGGACCAAGTTCACAGAACCTATCCAAGTTCGTAGGAAGCCTGACCAAGTGTGCAACTTGTCATCAGAGACCCATAATGGAATAAAAACTTGGAAAATTGAAGACTTTTGAACAAACTAACCATTTAGGACTTAATATTCATGAAATTAGAATTCATTTTATGTCATTTAGGAATGATTTAAGTGAATTGACACCAATTTCGGAACCCCTAATTATCCTT
>MU226858.1:360616-391756 GCA_018584345.1 Thuja plicata | reverse complement strand
AGATTAAAGAACAAGGCCAAATCTCTCATGAAGAGAACAGGGGCATGAAGATCTGGAGCTCTGATACCATATTGGAGTTGATGAAAACTATCAACCCACAACTCTCAAGAATCACCTGCATGCAAACATGTCACAGAAAAAGAGAAGCAAAAAAGCTATGGAGGCCAAAAATCACAGATTGATGGAAGAGGAAACATATTGTGCAAAACAATGGAGAAAAACTCTTAGTGCAATAACATCCTCAATTAATTAACAACCATCGAATTTAATAATTTACAAAGAGGGAATTCTTATAAAAGGATACCAAAACCCTAAATGGGAAACCCTAAAGGGAAAATCTAGGTTGCATAATAATAATTAATAAAAGAATTAATTATTAAATGCCTAAAGTTTAGCTTAAGTAAAAGAGAGATAATAAGTGATTTAATAATTAAATCAATATTATTTAATTAATAAGTGGAATCACTTTATTACTCTAAATGATTGGGCTGGAAATGTTGATGATAGGAAAAGTACTATTGGAGGCGCATTCTTTCTAGGTGAAAGATTGGTCACATAGCTAAGCAAGAAGTAGAGTTGCATTTTACAGTCCACTATCGAGGCATAATATGTTGTTGCTACCATGAATTGTGTGAATATTGTTTGGATAAAAAAACTACTTGAAGTTATGCAAGAGATTATTTCAGATCCTATAACTATTTTGATCTATTATAACACAAGTGCTATCAATATATCAAAGAACTCAATTATGCATTCAAAAACCAAGCACATTTCTATCAAGTATCACTACTTGAGAGAACAAGTTCAAGAGAAGAATGTTGTATTGGAACATGTGAATTCAAAGGAACAATTGGTTGATATATTTACAAAGCCACTACCGAAGGATGCTTTTGAGTATCTCAGAGGTAAATTAGAGGTTCTTCCCCTTTTCAATATTCACTAAGTAGCAAGAGGCATGCTACATCAATTCTATAATTTATTTGAATATCTAGATTCTTGAATTGATGTTAGCATGACATACTTTAGGTGATTCTTGAAGTTGTGAAGAAAGTTTTGTATGTAATGAGTATTTGTACATGTAAGGTATAATCCACTGCTAAAACAAGTTTTAGGAGTATGGCATTTTGGCATTTTTGTCAAAGAGAGAGAGAGTATCAAATTGATGAAATTTATCCATAAGGGAGATATAGATAAAAGAGGGATAGAATGAATTATTACTATTTACTCATGAGGGAGAATCAAAATGTATTCTACAGTATAAGAAGATTTATCCAAGAGGGAGAAAAGTGAACAATTTGAAGATCAAAAACACAATATCAACTCAGAGGGAGTAATGACAGAGATTGATAGTATTGAAAGTTGCAATCATCAATTGCTATATTACTACTATAGTGTTGCCATCAATGCCAAAGAGGGATATTGTTTATTAATTGATGGACATGATGAAGATCGAGTGATAATAAGTATACATGTTTGTAGAAATGGTTAGATACGTTATTGTTTTATCATTGATGTCAAGCAATATTTGGTTTACTAATTTTTTATTGAGTTACAATATCATATGGGTGACAAATAGAGATTAGACAATGATGAAGTGATATTTTTGACTGAGGTAACAACAGGTTTTGAAGGGGACCCTAAAACCCTTAATTAATGTTGATATAGTTGTTTTCTACTATATATTTGATGTTATCAAGTTGGTACACTTGATTGATTAAGTCAAAAATTGTGAAGAGTTAAGCTATGACAGAAGAGAGTTACTCTACCTAGCTAGACCGAGTTAGTTGATATAGAGTTGTGTTAATCGATTTTCAGTTACCAAGCATTGAGTAGTGAACGAAGTTAGTTACCGAGTTGCAAAGAAAATTACCGAGTACAAGATATTGATTGTAAATGACATGATAAGATCAAATTTAATACAAGGATATGATGATTTGGATGGAGATAAGAATTAAAGGATTTTTTTTAGAAGATCTATGAATGAGAAAATTTAATGAGAAGATCTAAGGCGAAGATCAAATAGTTAAAACTTATTATGTGAGTTCTGAGAAAAGTTCAAGTTAAGAGGTAAAAGTGAAACGGTTTACCGAGTGAAGATTTATGAAGAAGATGATCGAACGACAGAGTGAAAATGATGGAATACATAAGCAAGGAGATTAAGAGGCAAAAGTATGTCTATATAAATGATGATAAATTAACAGAGATTATGATACTGGAAAATTGAATAAAGAAGCAAAAGAAGCTGAAGAACAGAGTTACCGAGCAAAATAGAGAAGAAGATAGAGGAGAATCTACAATCTGAAACAGCAACAAATGGAGTATGTGATGCTAGTATTCATGTGAGCATAAAGGATTTGACAAAATAAAAAGGTAGTTGTTATATTTATAGATCAAAGTTTTACTATTGCTTATTAGCATTTGTAATAGAGAAATCTCTTAATTGAGTGGATTGAACAGTCCTATTTGTAAATCCTTGACATAGGTGACATTCCAACAGAGTGTGTAAATTCCTCTAGCAAGGCCACTCCTAACAGGGTGAAGATCTTAACCGATTTGAGGGAAATTCCTTGACAGGTCACATTTAGCAAATGTTTTTGTAATCTTTAACAAGATAAGTTCTTAACTGAGCGTTCTTTAGAAAGGTACATTTTTATTGTGGGTCACAATTCCCATAGGTTTTTCCCAAATTGGGTTTCCTCGTTAAATCTGGTGTCACCTGAGTTAAATCTCTATTTACTAAGTTTGAATGGTTTATTTGCATATTGTGAGATGTATGGTTATTTAAGTTATTAAGTTATTTGGTGACTCGTTTATTACTATTTTCAATGTTACCGAGTGAATCAGTGAGTTGATTTTTAAGGGTTTTAGTTTGATTTGGTCTGATTCANNNTTCCCCCCCCCCCCCCCTCAGTGGGACCAATAGTGGGCATATCCTAAAAATCAGATGCTTGTTTTTTCACAAAACATAGCTTGCATCAAAATAATCAAAAATAAAAATTTCTTTTCTACAAAGTGTAAAGAATCAAGTGTACCACAACAATATATATTTATTTTAAAATTTAGTCAAGCAGATCAAAAGGTATAAAAAAAATTGTACACATATGTCTTTGAGAATTATAGAGACACTGGTGAAACAAATTAAATTGTAATATGTTAATGTTCTCCAAAAATACAAGGAATTGTATAGTTAGAAAGCTCAGAAGATGTGTGAAATGATGGTGGTACTTTTACAAATACCCAATTGATGATGTCTAAAATTGATGATGAAGAAGATGAGTTGAACTTGTTTTGAAGAACAAAATACGTGAAAAATGAGGGAAATGGAGCAAAATTAAGCTCCCAAGACTCAACTTTGTTATCGAAGCCTATTATTTGGTGGATTAATCTTATGGAAAGGTAAGTGCTGAGAGGGGAGGGGTGAATCAGTACCTATAAAATTTTTAGCATACAATGTTGATCATTTACCGAGTTGAATACATTGTATAAAACATTAAAAATCATATAAAGTAAATCAATAAACCATGACACATAGCACCACAATTTGTGGTCACACAAAAATCCTTGGTTAGAGGAAAAAACCGTGGTGGGGATGACACCCACAATCCTTCACTTCTGCAGAATAAAGGTTTCTCGGTTAGAGCTACAGTGTTAGCTACTTCTGATAACTTACCATGTTAGGAGTATTATACTTGGTCAAGAGTACAAAAGACTTATTCAGTCTACCTGATTAAAGGATTTTATAATCTCTCATCTAAGAGATGTACCTGGTTAGAGGATTTAAAAATAAGACCTATTAGGGCCTACCCACTTAATGAGATTTCTAAAATCCTAACTAATACAAAAATGTATGTATGTATGCACCAATCATAATGTTATTCAGACTCTTTATGCTCTACAAGTGCATTTTCTCTTTTTGCACTCAGTAAATTATCTGCTCTGCACCCTATAACTTCTAAATTCTTTCTTTAGCTCTCTATTGCTGTAACTGATTCTCTCTCTTTGTAATATTTTTCCTCTTTTCTATGGAATATTCAACATCTTACTCCCATCTTGGTTACATTCCCAATGCATTTAATGTTCTTGAATATCATTGGTTGAATTCCTCGTGATCATGTGAAACCATATTGGTGCAATCCCAATGTTCAACCTAATATTTACCTCAAAAACTATAAAATATTTCTTGCTCAGTGTCCAGGTTCAATGTTTCAAATTTGAATTGTTATGTCAGCTCTGATATACTCGGTAATATGTTCTGATCTTTCTCGGTGACATAATGTCTGCTCAATGATTAAATTTTCTATGTGAATCGGTATCTTGTTGACTCGGTGACTAGCCTTTAGTGTCTAATTTCACTCAGTTACTAATCTTTCTTGGTAACTGACCTTTTCTTAACTCGTTGCTTACTACTTGTTTGGTGCTCGGTGTCATTGATATTATGCTTTCCTGTCTGTCTATCTTAGTGTATTATTTCACTTTTTTGATTGTCTTGAATGAATATTACGACTTTGACAAAACTAATGACAACAAACTCACTCATAGGAGTATCAATCTCCCCCTTTGACATTAGTTGGCATTTTGACAAAAGCTTCAAAGTCATCAAAATTTGTACAACTCTTGTACATCAAAATAATGTGTAACTCCCCTATACATATTCTTATATCTCCCTTCTGTACTATATCAATAAATACTATATTATCCATTTATTATCCCCCTTTTACTATGTTATCTGTGTATTATCCCCCTTTTACTATATTATCTGTGTATTATCCCCCTTTTTTCACAAATATGCCAAAAAAATTAAAATTGCTAAGTACTCGGTAGAATAAACTTATACCTTAGTAAAAACATGTGTGTACTTCCTCTGTATATCTGCTAAAGATGATTCCCATGCATCTTTGAGTGTTTTAAGTACTACAATCTAAGTATCAACATCAATTTCCATTCCAATGATGATGTCAAGTGAACTACCATCAGGGGTGTTGACCAAATCCTTGGCCATCTTCAAATGTGTTTGCATGGATTCCATGTGGGGAATTAAAAGTGCTTGCAGCTCTAGAAGTTCCATTCTTCTCTTATTCTTGTCTTGTCTTAGGTTGTGTTGCATTATCATCAAGTGTTTTAGTCTCAATTAGTAGACTTGTAAAGAACCATGCTCAGTGGTTAGATGTTTTAGTTGCTTGAATAGCTCGGTCTCAACAGACTCATCTTTCTTCTTTATGTTCTTAGTAAAGTTTGAAATAGAGAAAACTTTTTGAAATATTGAAAGTTTATGTAATAATTTAGTCTCAATCTCGGTAATAGCCTTAGAAAATGTTACCTTGTCTTCTACAATGTTGTTTAGAATGGACTCAAACATTTTTAGTTCCATCTTCCTTGCATGAAATTTTGACATATAGCCAATGGTCTCCTAATTTGGGTTTTGGACTTGTTGCACTAGTCTAGCTACTTGATTAATGATATCTTTGGTTTCATCAACATTTGTATCTAGCACAATTTCCTGTAATACGTCTTTGACATTTTCTAATATGTCAGTATTCTTTCTATTTTATAGTTCCTTCTTTTGTATTTCCTTAAGTCTCACTAACTCGACATACTCAGTCATTTCATCATAGTCCATAGTAGATAGGTTGATATTTTGTATGATGATCGGTTGACTCAAATATACATGTTTCCTCTTCTTTGACTTCTTTTTCTTCTTCTTCTTCTCTTTCAAAATATCATATTCCTTCTGATTACTTGGTTCTTTCAATTCATGTTTATCAGGCTTTTGTTGTTGTTGTTGTTGTTGTTGTGCAATGCACTCAGTTGGAATAACTGATTTGGCATTTAGTGTTGTTGGTTTCTCAGTAGCCGTATCCTTCTCGGTGTTCTTTCCTTTCTCTGTTTCCTTTTCCTTACCTATTTCCCTTTCCCTCTCTATTTCCTTTTCCTTCTTTGTTTCCTTTTTAGGTTTGGTTGCTGTATTATTTGTATCCATAGAAATTGTATCATTATCACCTTTAGTTGTATGATAATCTAGTACTTGTTCCAATAATAGTTTTAGATTAGTTTCCTTATCTTTGATGTTCATTTGGTCTGTATTGGTGTCCTTGGTTGACATGACATTCTCATCTTGTGATGTATCATCTTTGAGATCAACTCTTCAGACTTTGATCTTTTCTGCCATCTGTATCTTCGAGTTTTAATGTTTGACTCATTTTCCATCCTGATTTGAGTAGTGTCATTTGAGGGCACTCATGCAGATTACTATCTTCTCTACCTGATCAAATTCTATTTCAGTGGAGGTTTCAACAGTTATTCTTTGACAGTGTTTGTAACTTCATGCTTCAATGGTGTCCTACATATTCTTCTTTTGATCAGCTCTTCAGACTTTGGTTTTTTTGCCATCTATATCTTCGAGTTCTTATGTTTACCTTAGTTTGCCATCCTGATTTGAGTAGTGTCATTTGAGGGCACTCATGCAGATTATAGTCTTCTCTACCTGATCTTTGTTCCTATTTTCTAGGAGATTCTCTAGTTTGGAGACTTCTTCAGTCCTTCACTAGGCTTCATCTCTTTTTTCCGGAGAGGGGTTTTTCCCACTGGGTTTTGTCCTTTTCTCCTCTTTATAGAGATTTTTTGTACTTGGGTACCTAATCAAACCTTGTTGTTAGGACCCATTTCCTGCTTTCAGTAGTTGTTTCTAGGTTTTTAGCTTCTCCCTAAGTTTATCTTTAGGGGGGTGTTAGAGTAAAAAGGTATTTTCACTTATTAATTAAATCATTATTGATATAATTATTCAGTCACCTTTTTATCTCTAGTTTACTTAAGCTAAACTTTAGGCATATAATAATCAATTCTATTATTAATTATTATCATGCAACTTAGGTTTCTCCACCTTCTAGTGTTTGATCTCCTTTATATGGATTGATCTCCTTATAATTATTAATTGTCTTGTAATTCCATATATTCTCTCTCTAAATGAATATTTCATCTTTTAGATCATTATGAGTTATGTCTCAATTCTTTGTTTTTGTGACAAGTATTTTGCATATAATGGATCTTGGTGATTGAATTCTTTGAATTATAACAATCTTTCTATATGATATGGCTACAACAAAAAATACATGAACCTTCTATAGGTACTTTCTTCCATTTGATCTCTAGATCAGATAGATACAAGTGTTCTATTCTATTCTATCTAAATTTTATATCTTAGGGAAATCAAGCACAAGAGCATATAAGGCCTTTGCAAACATCAGGTCGGCCAAGAAAGATTACATTTCCCAATGAAAATAAAATGTATTAGAACATATATGTTAGGACCCAAATCATAACAATCTCCTTCGAACAAGTGGAACATGAATCTTGATCCCTCAAGTAGGTCATCCACACATGTAAAATCATCGAGAAATGAGTTGTTAAGCTTTGCCAATCGGGAAAACCTTCATGAGATTAGGAACACCAGAGACTAGTTGGAAAGCATAAAGAACAAGATAGTCCTACCAAGAATATGAAATATCTAGCATGCGCAAAGAAACCAAATGATGCGTGAACCTAGGAAGCTTCAACATGATGCCACAAACACATTGTAAGGATTACAACTGCCAAGAATATATATAGAATGATCGCAGAAAGAAAATCAGAGACTAGTCAAATAGGAAAATAGGAAAACAAATGTTTTTGGTTGATGTAGGATTGACAAGATCCCAAGATTCTCCTTCATCATTATCATACCAATCTCGAATGATACCCCTAGCACTAGAGCTACCAAGGTTACCCCTAGATGATCCATCAAAGTTGAATTTCCACTATGCATATATAGGAGGAGATCATTTGACCAATAATATCTTGGAGTAAGCCAAATGTACGCCCTCACCAACCCAAGAAGGAATTTGATCCCACATAATCTTAGCTAGAGTCAAGCATCCCACTCAATGAATTTGACACTTTATGTCCCAATGATAGAATTCTGTATGTAACAAATTTAGTGATCAAGGTTTCAATCTTATTCTAGAGGGAAGGGAATGACATATCCTTATCTGAAAAGATCATTTTAATATTAATTTATTTCTATAATTCCCATAAAATTATTAATGGACCAAGTATCCATATACATCCATAAGATTCATTCCTTTCAATGTTAGGACAATACATAAAGATACTTAGAATTTCTTTTGGTAAGGCACTTTTCAACCCTAATTTTGCACCAAAACATTACCAACAAGCTTGTCTTTATGGGCATACAATTAGTAAATTATCAACATCTTCCTAATGATTCTTGTATAGAACACACCTAAAGGGACCTAAAAACCCTAGTTTACAATATTTGTCAATTTTCAAATCTCTTTTGTGAAGTACTACCTAAGAAAAGATACTAGCCTTAAGTAGGTAAAGCTTTCTACAAAATACATTCAAAGGTAACATGGTTCTTGAATGTTCTAGGTGTTTTTTAATGCTTGATAACCAACATTTGATCCTCACCCAAATTAGAACATCTTCTCCATGTCTAAGGACTATAATTGTCTATTCTAAGTTCCTATGAAGCATCCCCACTTTATTTATCAGCAAGCGTGTAGAAGAAAAATCATTCCATTTCCATCCAAGAGACATTTATCCATCTATAAATGAGATATAATCTCTAACTTTGCATCCCTATTTCTATTGGAGGGCATCCTTGGTCATTATTTAACCTAAAGATTTATCTATACTTGGTTGTCCTACCTAGGAATCATCCCAAAATGCACTTGTTTCTCCACCGTGAATATCCCAAGATCTCTATTTTGATATCACCATTCTACACATTTCCATAAAATTCCAAATTTGTTATCCTCTAGGTGCATCTAGTGTGGAAAGAACTACAACTATGTCTATAGTCCCAAGATATTTATGTTGGAGAATCTTTTCCCATTTTTTATTGGGTTCCTTAAGCATTCTCCATAGAAATTTTGCATTGATTGCTTTATTTCGGGCAAGTAGATTTTTTATTCCTACACCACATCCTCTTTTTCTCTACAAATTTTTTCCTAAGAAATCAAGTAAATCTCTTCATTCTCTTTCACCCCTTGCCAAAGGAATCTTCTCAACTGCTAATTCAAGATATTCCCAATGTCCATTGGTAAATAAAGAAAATAAAGAAGGTAAATGAAAATTATAAATTGGAAAATTTGATCATTATCAATCTTCCTCACCAAGAGATCCATCTCCCTTTCCAAAAGGAGACCTTGGCATTCATTTTTTTCTTAAGGAGATCCCATACTTTGTTCAACCTTAATCCTTTTTCTAGTGGAAGTCCCAAATATATACAAGGAATGGGTGGATTGGAATAGATTAATACATTCCTATCCACACATTCCTTGTATCAACTTAAAAATTTCATTATTGGTTTAGCCTCTGTCCTTTTCAGGAAAAAAGATCTTTTCATCATCATAGCTATTGTAGAAATGGGAAAATAATTAAAGGGTTTGACTTAGGAAAGCCTCTATACAAACAACCCTTTTAAACAATTTTCACATGTCCAAGTTTGGATATGACAATAAAAATATTACATGAGCACAAATGTGACATTTAAAGGTTGTGACAGAATGAACAAACAAACAAAAAATAATGGTCGAATTCACTGAGTTTCCATGTCATGTTGTTTTTGCATGGACTTTTGGGAGACAATGTTTCAGAGCCTCCTAGCTACATTTTAGGTCACTTTCTTCAATTTCAAACACCATAAGACTAGGGCACCTAGCACCCCATGTTTATCACTTTTTACTCCACATTTCAGATCTAGGTTGAACCTCTTTATATCCTTGTTATAGATCTAGCATGTATTGCTTTAGTAATTTTTTGTATTTATTTTTAATTGCTAAACTCATTCATTTTTCTATCATTAACCCTAGATCACATACACACTTCACAATCTCATTTATTTTCCAACAAAAAAACATAACCTTAGTGTATATCTCTTCTATCAATATTGTAGTTAGGCCTATTTGTGTTCTAATTTTATGCAAGGGAATGTGAATCTATATTTTTGATTAAGGACTAGGATCGCATGTCCCTACATATCAATTATTTTATAAATCTACACTTTGATGACACATATGTACCATAAATAATAAAGTGGGAATATTAATTTATACCTATAATATATATGCAAAGAGAGATGCAAAAAAAATTTGATTTAATACAAAAATAGATACCAAGACCATTGTATCATACGAAAAGCATCATACCCATCCTTCAGACTATGTAAATTGAAAACATTAAACGTATAAAATGGATCTATATATGTATCAAATGGGTGTCATTTAGGCTTAATCGATGAGTCTCTAAATAGAAAATATAATCAGAAATATGTCTTTGATATTGACACACTATTGGATAACAACCTCAATTCTAGCACTCTTTTTTTGTGTGTCCACTAGCTCATATATACCCCATCCATAATAGAAAGATTCTCCATTTCTTCCTCTAGCAGGCCTACAAAAGATAAAGTTCTTAAATGACCTCAAAATTAATCACTACTACCATTTTGTATTCCACCTCTTTCATTAATGCATATAAATAATTCCAAGAATATAGGATAATTCAAATTAGAAATTATTTCTCCAACTACACCTTAGAATTCATTTAAGAACACATTCCAAGACAACTGGTGAAATACCATATATACATAGGATTGTAATGTAAATGCCACCTGTATCCTCACAAGTTAAAAAAAAATTAAAATGACTCTTAGAACGAATTCAACCTTCATGGATTCTTTGACATAGCAATACTTTAGTTTTTAGTACTTAGTGGTTTGCAATTATTTTGAAGTTTTCCAAATTGGTAAATGACACTTTTTTTTATAGTGAGTTTGTAGGGAATCCTTACACCTAAATCAATTGAAAAAAGAGTCTCCAAAGGTCCTGCTATCTAAAATAGGTCATTCTAATGGTCTATATTTTCTTTCTATTTGTATAATTCCTAAGATCTATAAGAGATAAAAAAAAGAAGCATGATAATACAATGACATCAAAGTTGACCTTCCTTTGATTGAAGAAATAAAGAGAATAAAAGTACATGTAGGAAGAGTGATTGGGTCGAATCAAATGTCAAACACAACACTCAATGAGTGGTGGCAAGTTGCCTCCCATTAAACTAGGATGAGGTGTCGAAATGAAATTGACACCTCTCTGATGAACTCCTAAATATAGACATCTTGATGAATAAGTGTCAAGTATGCATGGACGACTAAATAAGCTTAATAAGCCTAAGTATAATAAAATAAAATACATACACTAACATTATTTATGAAAGGACCAATAAATAAAAGGGGTAATTTTTTTCCAGTAGGAGAGATCCTAGGACAATAAGTACAGTTATTGGTTGCTTTCAAATTAAATGAAATTTGTTCCTTTTGGTCTTCCTTCAATGCCTATCATCTTGGTTTTTTTTGGTTATTTATTTATTATTATTTTAAATTATATATGTCCTTGTTTATTTATTCATCATTTTGTGTTGGGTTTTGTGCCTTCAGAGTGTGTAGTCTCTTGTGAGAATAGGTCAAGATAGTGACTCGCATTAGCTTTTGACTTCCTAGTTAGATATGTCTTGTGTTTGGATGTTGTTTCCACATCATTTATGATGTGTGAATATATTTTAGTTGGTTAGATGGGGTGGAAAATGATTATATTTCCCTACAATAGGGAAAAAGGACTCATTTATATTTGTCTCCTAATCATTCATGAGAGAGAATAGTGGTATTGTACCCTTTCTCTACAATTTGATGATAATCTACCCTCTCATATGGTATTCAAGATGAGGTCATCATTCAACCATGTGCAATCAATTTTTATTTGTAGTTCTATCATGTGCATTAATGTCACACTCTATAGTGTATTTAAATTATTTCATGACATCTCTCATGTGTATGTGTGCATTGTATTGTGACATGACAAATGTAATCATGTATTCTTTTACCATTAATATTGTGCGTAATTATCACGATGTAACATAAAAATAACTTAGGGATATATCTTTCACCTTAGTTTCATTCTAATCTATTGAAGTAAGAAGAAATTAATAATGTCACTCTCATTGACATAAGATGATTAGAGTGGTTCTTCAAAATATTCTCAATAAATATTGTGGATTGAAAGAATACTTGAAGAAACACATATACCACAAGTTACTCAACTACAATATTTAATAAAAAATTAAGCACTATCATGATGGTGAGAAATGTTTTGTATCATAGTATCCAAAATTATTGACGTACATATACATTTTTAATTGAGTGAGATAATCCTAAACTATTCGTCAACAATACATTTACCTATTGTGGCTCTTATTAACACACATTTAGAAACACTATTAATAGAAAACTTAACAACTAACATAGTATTGGCATCAATGATAATATACACTTTAAAGAGACATGAAACAATTATAGCACAAGAAGAATTGAAAACTATACACACAAATGTTATTATGGAGATTCTTTTAAAGGGTGAAAACATATGTAGAAAGAATAAGTTACAACTCATCGTTCCACCATATATCAGTTGTTTGTACATTGTAATGTATGAAAACACGTGAAAACCAAGCTTTAATTCATTTACAAGCTTGTAGAGCCTACAAAAGGTATCCACTATCTCTAATTTCTACTTCATAGTGGAAAAGCCCTACAATAGAGCATAATATGAAGATAAAAGGACATTGAAGACTTGACCAACATGAAGAAAAGCATATTATAGACCTATAATATCTCTGAAGGCTCCAAAATATGATTTCTAATGCTTCGAAGATGATAACAATTGATCCAACACCCTTTAGTACATTCCTAATCATTTTTTAATATGGTAAAATTGTGTCTTTCACTAGGATGTATGTGTAATCACGGTCTTTGTATTTTTATTACTTTTGCCAAAGACATTTGCATTATTAAGTTCCATTAAAAGCGTATATAAAATTAAATAAAATATACAAATTAAATTCAAAAATATAAACTTTTACGAAATTAACCTATATTAAGTTTTATTATTATATTTTTGAACGATAAGTTAAAAAGATATTTCTTGTTTGGATTAGTACAATCGTGTAATATTACAGCTAAATATAAAAAAAAACAAAGATCATCCGGAAGTGATTCAATTGTTTTAATATAAAATACAAATGAATAAAAGATATATTTTAACTTTTATTATTATTATATAATTTTATAAAATAAAGCTATATTATCTTTATAAAATAAAGTTAGAATAAGTGTTATGATTGTTGTTTCCATGGATCTGGTCTCATATACCTATATAATTTAACTATATAAAAACTGCAAACGACAAGTGAAGAAGAAGTCGAGGACTGCAAGACAATAACTACCAGTTGTCTTCGCAAGAGGCCGGCCAAAGAACACCGCGTTTTACAATTTCATTGCGTACTCCGCGTGTTCACGATGTTTCGCCTCGATCTCGACAAAACAATATAAGAAAAAGCTCTCGTGTAATATGGCCGCCCAGCTCTTATTTCTGCAATGGAAAAAAAATAGAGCGGAAAATATCAGAGCTATAATGAAGAGTAAGTCGATTTTTAATTGCTTCGTCGCGGGAAGGGAACCCGAAAAGTTTACATCTTCTCAATCTGAAAAGCGTTCAGATCGTTTTAGAAAATCGTCGGTGAAGATTGAGTCCGATTACGTCGGAGAAATTCAGGGGAAAGCCGTGCGGATTGTTCCGTATTCTCAGGGCACGCAGCCCAAGAAAGAGAAGGTCAGAACGTCGGATCAGCGGTCTCGGGTTCGAATCGTCGTTACTGATTCTACGCTTTCGACTGTAAGTAGACACTGATTCTTAGAATTTTTATTCACCTTAGTTTGGAAATAAATATCGTTCAGATGTATTAGTTTTCTATAATAGGTTTGTATTTAGTTTCAATTGTATATTAGTTTTTAAATCTTTTTAGTTTTAAATT
The DNA here is from genome assembly GCA_018584345.1 of Thuja plicata. NCBI lineage: Eukaryota > Viridiplantae > Streptophyta > Pinopsida > Cupressales > Cupressaceae > Thuja > Thuja plicata. Next base: position 377,833 of record MU226858.1, on the reverse strand, counting down.
CTGAAGATGGATCACAGAGTATGATTCAAAACATCAATGCAAAAAACTAATACATAAATAAAATCAGAAATAAACTCCATCAATAAACACCATTATTACATGATTTGGATGAAATTTTGTTTAGTGGCTAATCTCAACAGACAGTTTTTAATATAATTGAGAATATTGTACCGATAATTGTGACTTTAAGTTGTTATTGTTGATAATGACTACATATAATTCAATTAAATCTAATTCTAAGATCTAAAAAGCAACAAATCGGGTCAGTGCACTAATAAAACATGACTTAGTGTACAAGTATTGGTCTCACTTTCTTTTTTAGTCTTTTTAGACACCTAGACAAAAAGCATTCTAATGTAGTATTATATTTGATGATGTGATCTTCAAACCTTAGTTATAAGTAGGAGCTGCAAAAAATTGAGAGTGATTTGAAATTTTCATAGAGGATTTTGAGAAGCGCAAAGTTAGGGTGCTCAACTACTCATCCTCTTCTCTAATAGGTTTTTTTTTAATGTATAAATTCTAAGTATGTCACACACAAATTTAAATAATATTTTTTCGTAATTTATTATTGTTACAAAATTGTTATATGATCAATTTTTTATATATATTAAACAAATTAAATTTTATATAAAGTATGATATATATATATATATATATATATATATATATATAATTCCATCAAAATGGGTCCAAAACTAAATGAAAATAGGTGAGATGTAAGAATCTCCAATGGAAAGGTATATCAATTGAACTATTAGGTCAAGCTTAAATAAGGTTCAGATTTTTAAATAGTGTTAAAGAAAGTTACATAAGTAGATCAAATAATAAGGCATACTGTTTGTAAATTTATAAATCCTGAACTGTGAATATAACTAGTATGCGATCTTTTAAATATGACTATATGAATTTTTTTACGTCAAGTGTTTTGGATTAAACTTCACAAATTATTTGTGTTTCTCTTACTAGTTATATCATAAAATTTGATCTAGAAAACTCATACAATAAGCTTAAAACTACTTTTTTTAATAAGTTTTGAACTTTTTATTTTTATTATCTTGGAAGAAACCATTTTCAAACTTTTGAACTTTTTATTATTATAATGTTGGAAGAAATCACTGTCAAATTATTCAAGATAAATTTTTGACTTTCTGGGTTTTGTGAAAATTGCATCAGAAGAAGAGCCAAAAAAGTAAGCCTCAAGGAGAGCAGCAGAAAAGCGCAGGAAAGAAGGGAGAAACAGAAACAGCGAAACCCAAAAAGACTTCAACAAACAAGCCCTTCACCTGTATTCCCACTTTAACTCTCTCTTCAGCCATTGATTCTGATAAGAAGAAAACTGTCTCTCCGGCCATTGATTCTGATTTGAAGAAAACTGTCTCTTCAACTGACAATCATCAAAAGCAAACTGAGATGCAAATAACATCCACCACACAAATCATCAGAAGCCAACAAACTAGTCAAACCATTTTAGAACCAAATGGGACTGTGAATAATTTGAATACAGGGGAAAAGAAAGGATGCCATCAAGTTGTCCTAGTTACATGGGTTTCTCTAATAATGTTGTGTCTGCTCTTAAACAAATGGATTGCCGTTTCCTTTAGCATTCTGTGCTTTTATGCACTTCCTAAGCTTGGAATCATCGCCCAATTTAACATAGCTGATGGAAAGCAATACTCCAAGAAGCTATTTGCCAAAAGTTTGAGCTTTGACAAGTATGGGAAGAACTAATGATGGAGACCATCAATTCTTTTGAAAAGGATTCTCATATGCTCAAGCATTTAACTTGTTTTGCTATCTGAAATCCTAGGAAGCAAGCTACTTAAACTGAATAAAATTGTTTATTTTGTTCTACTTTCGTAATTGTGAATATTATTCTATGTCTGCATTGAGGCTTCAAATGGGATTCATGTACATTTTTTTTTTTTTCAGAAGGTGAGAAAGATTTGTTAGAGATTTAACTTGAAAACGTACTTGATGGCATGAAAATTAGAATTCCATATACAGCAACCATCCAAATTGAAGGGAGGATATATATAAATTTAAAGAGTTGGTTTCTCAAGCTTTCCTGAAGATCTGAATGGGAGATTTCACCAGTTGGGACAGCTTATGTTGTACATTATGTTTGTTTATGTGTTATTATACGATTTGTGGTGTTCGCTAATTCCTACTCAACTCAGCTGCATGTAAATTAATCACTTCAGCACTGTTCCCGTTTTTGAATATGCAAACTTGGATTTGTTTCTATTAAATGTTCATGCACTGATATTCAGTTTAACTGAAACTCTTTCTCCTCTTTCACCGTAATTGGTTGTTTTCCATACGGTGATTTATATTGTAATTCTTGCATTCTTTTCTCAATCAATAGAATTAGAGGTTCTGATTTTTCATGAAAAAAGTACTCTGTTTTTCCTTTGTTTTCTCACGAAATAATAGTTTATGCTCTGTTTTTCCTTTGTTTTCTCACCAAATACTGGTTTATTTTCTTTCCAGCAAGGTTTGTGCAGCTGCTAATTTTACATGGTCTTAGGGTGTTTCTTAATTTCTTCTATATTCATGAACTGAGAATAAAGTTCTAAAAGGGGATAGTCTAAGGCTAAAATGGGAATAAAATGTCATCCATCTGTCATCACTTTGGAAGAAGGAAACTATAAGTTCTAGTGTGATGGAATCCTAAAGTACTGTCGATGGATTCATCTATTGCCACATTTGTATGGGTTTATTCTTAAACCAAGTTCATGTTAGCAGAAATCTGCTTGGGAAAGTAGAAATGATCATGTCTTAGGATTAATTGGTTCAAGTGTTGGGGAGCACACATCACGGGCTCTATCGCACATTGAGTGCCCTCGCACTCTTTAGGCCACTCTATGGGAAAGATATGGAGATCCTAGTGAACCTCCATTCCCAGATGACCCAGCTATAGACATGCTTCCCTCCCTTGATAAAGATGACGATCTTATGTATAATGATGACATTGAAGAGGAACTTGCTTATTGGAAAAATCTTGATTGCCTTGATTACGCAAAGACATCTCTTCCAGATTCTCCTCTTTTTACACCTCCAATATTGGAAGCTATTCAGTCACTTCCATTTGCCAATTTGACAGACAATGAAAAAATTCATTCTAAAATAGCTCTGGCTTGCAATACCTACAAAGAAAATTTATGTTTTACTCTCCTTCCTAGCAGCCTTAGCTTTGATACCATGTAAAATTAGCAGTTGTTGCTGCACAGACCTTGCTGGAAAGAAAGTAATCCAGTTTTTGCAGAGAAAATATAATAAAAATAGAGCACTATTTTCATGAAAAATCAGAACCTCTAATTCTATTGATTGAGAAAATAATGCAAGAATTACAATATAAATCACCATATGGAAAACAACCAATCACGATGAAAGAGGAGAAAGAGTTTCAGTTAAACAGAACTTTAGTGCATGAGCAGTTAATAGAAATCAATCAAAGTTTGCATGTTCAGAAACGTGATCCTAAAATTACGAAACAATGTTGAAGTGATTAATTTACATGCAACTAAGTTGGGATTAACGAACACCAACACGATTTGGTATATTTTTTTGTTTGTTTTTTTAAATGTAACTAGTTTTAATTGTATTTTTTTATTTCTAAGAAAATCCCACTTTCATTTTCATTTCGTAGTAGTCTAAATGAAAAGGAATGCCATATTTGTAGTCTCATTCATATTCTCAAAACAACCTGTGTTGAAGTACATATAGCAAGACGAGAGTAAGGATATAATAGCAAGGTGAATGCATAAGATTAGATATATTTTTTTTGCATGGGAGGTATTCCGTGACCTAGTCCAATGCCCAACACCCAATATCCCTTATCTTGGATACTTGTGCTAGCTAGGGCGAGACTAATCCCCCACGGGTGAGATCCTCTGCCCACAAGTCATCTCACCTTTTTAATCTGGGAGCAGAGTCAAACCCAAGACCAATGGGGAGAAAACCCATGGCACAAGCCAACTCTGCTAGGTGGGTTGTATGCATAAGATATTATTATAGGTCAATTTGTAGAAATCTACAATTTCAATTTCTATGATGATATAGGTTAGCCTAGATATACAACAAACAACATATAAGGTCATTTTAGAGTGTTTGTAATAGCAGAATGTAATGGTTCAATTTTAATGTTATGGTTCTTGTTACTAAGCTTCAAACTTTGAGGTGATATTGTTAGGTGCTCATGTTAAGGATGATGTTCCTTGTTGCAGCATCCCTAGTTCATAGGTCTGTTAACAAAAGAATTACCTCTAATTTTCTTTAAAAAGGCCACTTTAATATACTACTAATTGTAACATGAACTAGCATTGATTCTAAAGATGTAAAATTAGTATTGTGGTTGCTACTAGTATGCTTATTTATTATGACTTGTATATGATTGTAGCAATTTAGTTGCATGGAAAAACTAAATCTTGACACATGCTACAAGTAACTCAAATGATAGGAGAAACTCTTACAAATTGTTCAAAATAATATATTTTATTATATGAACAATCATAATCATTGTAAGCAACAATATTGACTATTACAATGGCTTAGCCAATGTTATGATTATAGTTGAAGCAACAAAATACACCTTTTTTGTTGTTGCTAGTCCTCTCACTCATCACTACAAGGTATTAAATCATACAAAGATTCATCTTTTGTTTAATTTTTGTATTAAAGTCTATTAAAAAAAAGACAAGTACGATACAAGGTGAAGCAACATGATAATTCTATGAAACATAATCAATTCTAGTCCAAAATATAAAAATAAATAAACTTATAGTCCAATAGAAAATTCTTCTATTATACATTCACGTAGCTAAATACATATGTTAGATGATGAAAATTCAACTATAATATATTATTTTCATTTTAAAGGCTTTGAATTACAAAATATACATATTTTTACACTAACCATAGGTAATGAAATAAGTGGATGACTTTTGCTAGACTTGTGTATAAAATTTTTGGCCTTGCTCATTTTGTATGGCATCAAATCTACACTTATATCCCTCTGTAAATTTCCATAATTTACTTAGATTATACTTTTTTCTCTTGGATGTTCTCTTTGTGTTTTCCTTGGAAGTTTCCTTATCACTTTCAAATGAAGACATCCATATTTACTTACAAATTAGTGATGTACTCTTCTTTGAATTCTTTTTAGATTTAATTTTCTTCTCTTCACCCCATGTGACCTACTCTTTCTTTTTCTTTTTTGGTTTAATGTTTCTCAATATAAGAAAATAATTTCCTCTCTTTCCAAAGGGTGCTCAACTCCTCTGATTCTTATTTACCTCTTTTATGATTTTCTACCTTTGAATGCTCAATTGTAATGCTTAATGTTTAAAATCAGAAGAGTTATATTTATATACAACTTACACCTTGTCAAAGAAATTTTTGAGGAAGGCAAATATCTGCGAACAATTTCCCACTACTAATAAAGTTGACCATTATACTTTATAATTTGAAGCCAAACTACTTGGACAAGGGGTCTAGGTACCATAGTCCTCTGGGAAAAGGTTGTTTATCACCCTAGTCCTAATAGTTTGAACCAAAATATAAGCTCATGAGCAAGGGATTTCACCAAGTTTTTAAAAATAATCCCAAAACTTAGCACAATCATCCACGAACTAGGTACATTAGTCACAACCATAAAAAAGGGTCCACACTGAGTGTGAAATTGTAAAATAATACAATATACTACATTACATGTATCTCACACTATAGTGAGAGAATGAAATTATGCTGGTACTTTTGATACAATATAGAGAAGCAGAAGATACTTTTATTAAGGTATCAAAGCAACAAAACAACACCAAGCATGGCGAGCTAGTACCCCCTAATACTTAGGATCTTATCAATCTATATAATATTAAGACAAAAGGAAACTATAAAGTGAGCTATATGATCAACATTGGTAACACACATGGAGCATGTGAAAAGATATTGCATCTAGGGCTAGTAGGATCCATAGAAGCTTACTGCGAGCTATATCAAAATACAAGGCATGACCTCTAGGTATAGTCATATAATCTTAAAATAAGTTTAGTAAAGGTCATATTACAAAAATGACTTATACATCTAGCAAGATCCTTGAACACTAGCTAGGAGCCATGTACACAAGGAGTCACAATGACTAGAAAGTTGTGTTATGCTAGGTGAATTACGCACTAGTGAAGGTCTCACAAGGACTTGAAAGTTGTGCTAGGTGAGCTTCGTTCCAAATAAGATTACAAGGCCAAGGAAATTTCTTTATTTGTTGGGTAATATTTGATAAGCCACTGCAAATGGGTGTTGTAGTAGTACCAAGAAAATTGTCATGTGATCAAATTGTATGACCGTTCTCATAGTGTGCTCAGAAAGTGAAACACATGGTGAAGTGTATGTCCCCACCTTAAAGTGAATAGAAAAACCAAATGGGAGAAATTTCTTTAAGGTAGTATACATCAAAAGATAAGCACATATCACAATAGTGAAATGCCCCAAAACATGGACAAATCAAAGATGAAACTCACATACAAAAGATGCAAGAGAGTATAAGGGATCCATCAATCTAGGCCCAGTATGTGCATAAGATAAATAATCTAGATGAGTATAATTTTTTTAAATTGACCCATCCCCCAATTGTAGTGGAACTACAAGTACAAAGGAGGAAGACCTCATAAGATGAATAAAGCCTAGTAGACCAGAAAGACTCAACACTTTGATAATCCATAAAGGATAAGAAGTTGTCATTAGTATATAAGAAGACAGTTTTGGTTCATTGGTCATGATCACCGAGCGACAACACTCACCAAGCGTAGTGATCACCGAAATATTTTGAATACCGAGTGATAGCACAATCAATCGAGTAATATATCAGTCGAGCACCAGTGTACAAAACCATCACCGAGTACCAGTCTACACCAAGAGATAACATTTCACTGAAAAAGTGGATCTCACCTACACGTAAGCTAAAGCACTTTAATCTTTAAACAACTTTTTTCTTAGTTGGATAACCATTTTTTTGTGGATCAAGAAAAGTGTTAATTACATGGATGTAATTAGTTAACTGATTGTATTCATGCAAACTAGGAGATCAAGGCCAAGTTGTAAACCTTTGATCTTAGAGTTTATCAAGAAAAGAGTGAAACCTAATTAGGTCAAATCTTTTATATATAGATGTAATAATCAATCAAGAATGACATGATTGTAGCCGTCAAGGATATCTATGGATCAGACAAAGCGTTTCATGCACAAGGATAGATAAATGAGAATTCAATTTATAAAGAACTACATACAAGGCTACCGAGAAGAACATAGGTATTATCCATCACAATAAGGTGATATATATATTGTGTACTTAATGGATCTGTAATCAACAGTTTGAGATTGCAGCAATCAAGTCATATATTTTTTTACTCTCTAACAATTGTAGCGAACAAAAAAATCCTTTCACAAGGTGGACTTAACAGTCTTTTTGTAAATCTCTTAACCGAGTGCACACATACATTGTGTTGCTAAAATCTCTTAACCGAATAGACTTAACAAGTTTGACATGTTACTCCTAATAGAGTAAGATCATCAGAAGTGATCACAACTTGTAGCCCTAACAGGTACCTTCCATTTTGCAGATAGTGAATCTTTGTGGGTTTCATCTTGACCGTAGTTTTTACCTTCTAACAAGGGTTTTTGCGTGATCAAATACTTGTGTCATGTGTAAATGAGTTTCATGAATGTTTCAATGTTTGTTTGCATGCACTTACATTTATGCTATGATATTGCATGCATGAAGTAGAAAATTTATAGTGGTCGGTTATGCAAGTAATGAGTACTAAGGTTTAATTTGTAAAAAAATTTAAGGGTACTGATTCACCCCTCCCCTCTCAGTACACACCCTTCCATTATTCCAACAATTGGCATCAGAGCTAGTTCTCTTATTTGGAAAACTTTAATCACTTGAGAGAAAAGATCTCACAATGGAAAGGTATTCCTAAAACTACTTCTACATTCATATGTAACTCTTATAACTATAACAAGCATGGACACAAAGAACATACATGCAAATCTAAGCTGAACAAACTAAATAAGAAATCTTACATGTAAAAATATTGTCCTACTTGCAACATGCATGGCCACACATTTCATGAATACAAGAAAAAGATAAAGAAAGTCTGGAAACCTAAAGAACAAGAAAATACATATCAACCGAGAAGAGTTGGTAATACATATGTTTAGGATTACAACACTTAGGTAAATTGCACAGCATGTGGTAGATATGGATATAGCTGCTAACTGTATGAGGAAATGGATAAGAAGATCTAGAAACTGGACTAACCCTAGAATGACATGCTTACACTGTCATAAGGTCGGTCACTTAATTAAGGACTGTAGAGACCGAGTGACAAAGTCGAGTACTTTTGCAAATGGAAATACTATTAGAGACATCATGAGAATGAGAAATCAAATGTGGAGGAGAGATTCAAACAATGATAATGCTGGACCAAACACTACAGTTGGTGACACCTCATCCAATTGATCAGGTGATTTCACCACCCCTACCTAAGCAATACAAGTAAGTATGGAACTGCACTCTATGAAGTTGTATTTTACATCAGTTCCTATATTCATTGAAAATATGCCAAATTAGCATGAATGAAGATGCACTATGGTATTACATGTTATGTTTTTTGAATCTAGTCTGGTCGATCAATATGAACCAAGCATAAATTGTATGTCGGTGAACATGTGAAAGACAAATAAGTCGACACTATGTATCGAGCATTGTATACTCACCGAGCTGAAGACTTTGGTGTGTTGACCGAGCATCTATGTTTCATCGACTGAGTGTTAGGTGAAGCATTTAATGCATCACTTAGGGTATTTTCTATAAAAAGGGCAATGTGAACTCCTTTGTTCACCCAACGTTAAAAATAAAATTGTAGAGTGAAGAAGAGCGATTCAGAGAGACTACATTGCAAAGCGATTCATAGTAGTTTCAAAGCTACTCCAACATATTTCAAGCATTCATAGAAAACATCTAGTGAGTATCTAGTCTCACCGAGTTAACATGTTATTTGCAAAGAATCCCTAAATTAAAGAACAATGGTAACCACTTCACAAACCTCAAAGATCAATATGGAAAAAGATAATAAGGTCATTTTAATATAGAACTTGACTTGTGAGGAAACTAACTACAAGTTTTTCCCTGAGGTTGTTGTTCAAACCCATGACAAAGGAGCATTTTTGAGTATCCCACCTAGGGTTTTACTGGTTGAAGACATCCGTCCATACATTCACCTCAAAGTTGTAGAGATTGGAGACTTTGATCTTGAGGAAGCTTATCAGAATACATGCAAGAATGGTAACCTGAGGAACGAGTACAAACACATTGAAGTAAAAGGGTTAACCAATGCCCTACTATTCCCAAAATATTTCAAAATGGAATGGATTCTCATTGTGCTTAGTCGAGTGCATGATGGAAAGATGTGGTTAGATGAACCCAAGCCAATCACAAAGGATGTGATTCACATAGTGATTGGATACCCTATAACCATGAAATCAAAAGCCCTAAGACACCCTGGACGTGCTGGGATTGAAAAGTTAACTGGAGATGAGTGGGACGATAGGGGTCTGAAAATCAATTCAATCACCGAACCTGAAATGAAATTTGGTGCATATGTGATTGGATATAAAATCTTTCAAGCCAACAAAATGAACAATGTTGTTTGTGGAGCAGTTGACACTGCATACAAAATAGTGAAGAAGGGACTGCAACTTGATATAGCTGAGCTACTACTGAAACAACTTGAAGAGAACATAAGAACAATTAGATCAGCCCGATCTAATACATGTAAGTTTTTTTCCCTCCTAATGTGCACATTATTTTACTTACAAAATTTATTTCCTTCCATCGGTAATTTTACTTGGGACACCAACCGACCTATCACAGCACAAACTAGTGATTACATTAAATCACTAGGATATAACTTCACACCTTTACATCATTCAAGAATAGGATGTAGAAGAGGATGAGAATCCCTGCCCAATTATTTGATCAATACAAGTATGAGATATAATTTGTAATTGACACCAACACAACACTCACCAAACTTGCCAACCCAAGAACAACATGGTTACCACCATTAGACTATGAAATTGACATAGATCTGGCTACAAGAGCTATTGAAGCCCTACTGAATGAACCAGTTTACAAATATTTAAGAAGATTTGACACATATGAGGAATCCAGGTCAATAATTAAGACCGGCTTGGAATTCAAGAAAATAGGAAGGAAGAAAACACGAATGGTAAATTCACTTTAGAAGAAATATTTGGTAACTGATAAAGAGTTGGAACAATCAGTAGAGATCACCGAGGAATAGACACCCGTCGGTGAAAGTAAGGAGTTAAGTGATTCAAAGTCTACAGAATCAAATGCAAAGCCACCACAGGTCAAGAAAAAAAAATTTACTGAAGTAATAGCTGCATCTAGGACAAGGAGAAAAACAACAAAGGTAGACTCCCCACCCTTAAAGAAAGGCACTGTAAGAACATATCAGAAAAGAAAAGTAGACTCAACCGAGAAACCAGCACCAAGACAATGAAAGAAATATGTAAGAGGAAGAGAAAACAAGGATGATACAAAAGAAGATGAAAGAGAACAAAGAATCTGAGCAGAAAAGGCAAAAATACCATAGACAATTGATAAAATTACAGAGTCAATCATCAACACAGGCAGTCTACAACATCAAAAGAATAGACAATGGGGAACTCTATCTACCGATAATAAGGAAAAAATAGAAGAGGCCATCATTAAGATGACGGTTGCTTACAAATATGTACCTATACAATTTGGCAATCATACTCCACAGGTTCTACATGACAAGATATCAGCTAGATGGACATAAGCATTGCACATGGAGAAACAAATGAGAGAGAGATCCCTAGTTACATTCATGCCCAATTCCACAGTTGAAGAAACTGACCCAACCATGAAGGAGCACGCCAAGAAATTCTCTGCAAAATCCAGAGGATACAAAGTATTGTAGAACAAGTTAGAAGATTTTGACATAGAGATCAATAAGATTTGGAATCAAATCTTTAATCCACCTGAGAAGGTATTGGCTATAAATGAGACTTCTCACACTGAAGAGGAGGCCACACCGAGCCCCGAGCACATATTCATCAATGACACTGAGGATGTCAATCTTATTGACTTAACCACAAAATCAAGTAAGGTCATGGATGATATTCCTGATATATTGAAATAATTAGGGGAAACACTAGTCATTACTATACAAGATATCACTCATGGTGATCCTGATGATGATGCCAAGGTTGATTAAGATGTCACTATTAACACCGAGCCAAAAAATAAATAGGACACTAATGATGTTGCACAGACACTTGTACCAGGTAATATGTCTTACTTGATGCAAGCAATCAATATAATGACTGAATCATAGAAGACACCACCCGAGCCTTAAGAAAACATACAAATGGATAAAGGTGATGAACACGGGAGAAGATGGATACCATAGGAGAGAAAAACCTAAGTGATGCACCTACCATGAACAATGGAGAGGTAGACAAGGCTACAGGTCAAGAAAAATTTGAAGTAGAGACATCTACAACTGACCAACAGGTACAGACCGAGCACCCTTGCCAAGGCACCACACCTCCCAAGATATCAATGATAGAAACCGAGCAACAAAAGGCTCTTGCTATAGTACCTCATTCCCCTGCTTCAAGAAACATTCAAAAGAAGAAGAAGAACAAAAAAACAAGAAAATCCCCTATCATACTTGATGAGATCATAGACATACCTGATAGTGATCCAAAAACACTTGATCCCGAGTCCCTAACAAGATATGGGGAGATATTCAAAAGAAAAGATCTATAGGAAAAGCTCATAAAGGAACACAAAAATTCACAAGTCCTGGAAAAAACAAAGGAGATTCTATTGCAAGTAGTGCCTAACACCAAGATTGATCAAACTACACCCATTATTGATCAACTTGCAGTTCTGACCGAGGCAATCACAACACCGAATGTAGATGTTGAGGTCATTGAGGAACGCGCAGAAGAGAAGTGTCAATACAAACTCATTGAGAAAATCAGCCAAGAAGTGGCAGAGAATAAGGTGAAACTTTTTGAACTAGTAGCTACATTAGAACGTGTTATTTCAGAAGTAGTTACCATAGTTCAAAATTTGTGCCCTTTAGAGCACTTCACTACCGAGCATAGTGAACAGATAGCTAAGATACATGAACATCTAAAAGCTAGTGTACTAAGTCTATCAACCGAGCCAAATGCATTCCAACAGCATTATGAAAAGATTGTTGAATCTAAATAGTTAGGGCCTGAAATAAAAAAGGCAGAAAGCAAAATCAAAGATGAAGTAACTGAGCTATAGGCCATGTGACTACCGAATCTCACATTGTTGTTAACACACATGACTACAGAAAAGACTCTAATTGCCACCCTAGAGATGTCAGTAATAGAAAGCATATATGACATGCACACTCAAATCACTTTGGAGCAAATGACCCTAGAACAATTAAAGGAGAAATGGTACAAGATGATGGCAGCCATTCAACAATCTCATTCACACATATTTGACAAGTTGTAAGCTCTACATATTTGTCATTACTTTCAAAAAAGGGGGAAACATGTACATACATTGTATCTACATACCGAGGCATGCACATAGGGGGAGTCATTATAAAGGTAAAATTATTGGTTTATAAATTGTACATATAAGTTTTTGATACTAATGCCAAAGGGGGAGATTGATAATCCATAAAGGATCAGAAGTTGTCATTAGTATATAAGCAGACAGTTTTGGTCGGTTGGTCACGATCACCGAGCGACAACACTCACTGAGTACAGTGATCACTGAAATGTTTTGAACACCAAGAAATATCACAATCAACTAAGCACTATACCAAATAAGCACCAGTCTACAAAACCATCACCGAGAACCAGTCTACACTGAGAGACAACATTTCACCGAAAAAAGCAGATCTCACCTACACATCAGCTAAAGCACTTTAATCTTTAAAACAACTTTTTTCTTAGCTTGATGAGAATTTTTTGTGGATCAAGAAAAGTGTTAATTATGGATTTAATTATTTAACTGATTATATTCATACAAACTAGGAGATCAAAGTCAAGTTGTAAACCTTTGATCTTAGAGTTTATCAAGAAAAGTGGTGAAACCTAATTAGGTCAAATATTTTATATGTAGATGTAATAATGAATCAAGAATGACGTGATTGAAGCCACCAAGGATATCTATGGATCAGACAAAGATTTTCATGCACAAGGATAGATAAAGGATAATTTAGTTTATAAAGAACTACATACAAGGCTACTGAGCAGAACAAAGGTATTATCCATCACAATAAGGTGATATATATTTTGTGAACTTAATGGATCTGTAATCAACAATTTGAGATTGCATCAATCAGGTCAGATATTTTTTTACTCTCTAACAATTGTAGCAAACATAAAAATCCTTTCACAAGGTGGACTTAACAGGCTTTTTGTAAATCTCTTAACCGAGTGCACACATACATTGTGTTGCTAAAATATCTTAACCGAGTAGACTTAACAAGTCTGACATGTTACTCCTAATAGAGTAAGATCATCAAAAGTGATCACAACTTGTAGCCCTAACATGTACCTTCCATTCTGCAGATAGTGAAGCTTTGTGGGTTTCATCCCCACTGCAGTTTTTACCTTCTAGCAAGGGTTTTTGTGTGATCAAATACTTGTGTCATGTGTAAATGAGTTTCATGAATGTTTCAATGTTTGTTTTCATGCACTTACATTTATTCTAATATGATATTGCATGCATGAATTAGAAAAGCTACAGTGGTCGGTTATGCAATTAATGAGTACTAAGGTTTAATTTGTAAAATTTTTTAAGGGTACTGATTCACCCCTCCCCTCTCAGTACACACCCTTCCATTATTCCAACACACTTTGTCTTACTCCCAAAATACAACACAAAATAAAATATATGTTAAATTCATGTTTAAAATGAAAATTACATATGACATATACAATAATCAAGATACAAATAGAGGATTATCACAATAAGATTGATCTCTTTGTATCCTTGTGCCAATAGAGAAAACAATGGTCATCCAAAGAGAGAATAATAAACCAAACACTTTCCAAGAAACACATCACCTATAAGAAAGCACACAAAAAATAAGGCACTGCATGATTGAGCTAGTCTAAAAAGTCCTCTACCTCCTAATATTTTGCATTATTATAAAGAGATTAAAGACAAGATTCAAAAGGAGATATGAATAGTAGAGTACACAGAGCCATGTCTAGTGCCAAACATGAACCATGGTCTAATTATGGATCACTATGTTTATCATTAGTATCTAGAGTTAGTACTTTATAATGTATTAAGGAAAACCCATTGTTATTTTCTGTTGTTTCAACCATATTATTTGAAACATCATCCAAATTGATTATTACAATTGCTTTAATAGGAAGACGATGAAAATCCCTTGGAATCAATAACTTTAGGTTTTGATGAGGTCATGTAAGGTAAGGATCCACTCTAGGGATGACTGATAGTAAGGAGGATTGAGGAGGCAAGGCAAACTTAACATCTAACTTCTTTATAGAAAATTCACTTCTTATAGAAGCTCATTAGCCTTAGCATGATGTCTTTGTCAATGTTTTCTTTCACTATGAATTTGTTGGTTACTATTGTAAGCTTCTATAGATAGAGATTTGGTATCACTCAACATTGATTCCATTTTTTGTTTCTCTAGGAACAGAAGGAATAACATGAACCTCTAAGTGTTGAGAGATAGTAGGAGTTCCAAATGGTTTTGAGCATTTTCCCCATTTTCCTTTATAGGATGGTTGAGGTGGAATCAAAACATACATACAAGGCACTTAGGATAAAGAAGGAATAATAAACTAAGACGTGGTTCACTCATCTTCTCTGGGGTAGAAAGAGTTACTCTGATATCCATAGAATTTATAGTATCCTTAGGATTAATAGTTAGAGAAGGTCCCAAGGGACAACATAATGATAACTCATTTATTCTTTTGGCTGTAAAATTTTGGTAGGATAGGAATAGGTTAACTTCATGCAGTTTGATTGGTTGACATTTTATAGGCCAAAAGTAGTCAAGAGTAAGATTTTGAAATCTAGACAAGGTCTAGAAACCACTATGATATATAGTTTTCACTTTCCCTTCAAATGGAACTTCAAACACTTATGAACTATGGAAGGGACTACCTTCATGGTTGTGAGCTAAGGTTGACCCAATTTCACATGAAATTGGTTTGTTCCTTCAATGAAAACCTAGCCATTAATCTTAAGAGTCAACCTCACCCCTAGATCTAAAAATCAAAATTTAGACGTACTAGATTTCTTGCTGAGTCTCTTGGGAGCCTCATTAGAGATGACATTACATGGCTGGTTACAATTACTTTCATGATTTCAATGAAATTTTTTGAAAGACTACTGGGAGATGGTCATGTCAGGGTATATGACAATGAGATCTCACATGGCCATACATGGACAAGAAGACCAGCTAAGCATACTCCATTCAAGATTGGTCTAGAGAATTTCTAGGAAGAGATAGAGACTCATAGAAGTAGAGAACAATAAAATTATCGAGTACTTTCTCTAGCAATTCCAGAGGCAACGATACCTATAGCAGTGGTAGTACCTGACAAAGTCATAGCACCTGATCCAGTTGTAGCTGATGTTGTTCTCATATGATTGGATGGATTGTTGCAATGGGAATCCTAGATCAAATAGTTATATATATCATCACTCAGTGGATATTTCTCATTATATATAGATTTTATATATGTATCATCCATCCATACTATTTTTCATTTTGCTTGATGATTGGACCACTAATTTGTTTGTATTAGATAGAACAATTGGTTGATAAAGATGCATCAAATATTGTAATAGGATCATTTTGATCCAAGTGAAATCTTACCATAAACACTGATGTATTTTGATATATTATATCTAATACAAAACAAAATCTAAAAAATTATAAATATGACCTCTTTAAGACCATTTGTATCAAGTTATCATATCTTGTTGTTATGCTTATATCTTTTTGAGCTAACCACATCAATTATACTTATTGTATTCTATCCTTGAGAGGATATTAGTAAGGTATCAAAGGGTGCTATGGAGCTTCACTCTCTGAATGGCTCCAACATGATGTAATTCAAAATAAGATGTAACTATGTCATGCAAGAACCTTTATTTTATAATGATCCTTGGGACTATTTACTAGTCACTATTGTAGATTGCAAATCAGCAATGGGTTCATATTGTAAACCTTATCAATTTTAGGATCTTCTAAATGTTGGTCCATTTCTAATAAATTCCAATTCATCATTGTTATACCCTATTAGATAATTAGTTTTTTGAAAGCTTAGGAGTGATGCACCATTAGTTGAAGGATATAAGTCAACTGATGTATGGATATGACCATGAATATTAATAAAACTATTATCATCTCCATGTATCATGCTTGTCCAAGAATATCCTCAGGTTTGACTCTTCTTTTGATGACCCATTGGTTAGTGAGGAGTCAAGTACAATCTATTTGGAATTTTGAGAAATTGATGGATCTTCATTGGTTAAAGTCATTTGATCCACCTAAGTTTTCATCAAACCTTGGTTCTAAACAATATTTCCTCAAAATATATTTAAATTTGATATATTTTGACTCTCATAGAGGGTAGGTAAAATACAAGTTGGGATGAACAAGTGGCCATGATTTTGTTTTCTCCTCTAGTAAATATTATCCAAGTGTGTTATACTACTCACACAATGTTTTCTTTAAACAAACAAAGAAATTGAGGTTGATATCACTTGAACTTGGCTTCTTAACAATAAAATGTCATCTACAAACCTTCTACAGTAAGTTTCAGTTGTGGGTTAGCTTGTTCATCATAGTATATTTACAAAACTACTATCAAAATGGTTCCACAAATATCGAGGGTAAAGAGTTAAGATTTTTTTTACATTTTTACTGTTTATATTTCATTAAAATAGATTAAAATAATTTTGTATTTTTTTTTCAAGAATTGATAATGCTTCACCAATTGATCAAAAACCACATTCAACTATTAATGTAAACCCTATTAAAGAATGACAAAAAATAACCCCTCTAATAATGTGTCAACATCCTTCCAAGATGCAAGAATATATATATA
>MU226858.1:305442-331332 GCA_018584345.1 Thuja plicata | reverse complement strand
TATATATATATATATATATATATATGAGCTCGTCTTTTGGTATCATCGCATATTGTATATTGTCCGTTATGAGATGTTTCCTATATGCTTAGATGTTTAGAATCTATGCAAATGGATGAACATGTTTGAAAGATATGTATGAAATGCACATGTATGAATGTAAAGATGTATGTAAATAAATGATTTATGCAAATGCAATATGTAAATGAAAATGTAAATGTAATGTATGGATGATTATGAAATGTGAATATGAATATAGATATGGTACTAACACTGATGCAGGATGAAAAATGCTAACCAAAAGAACATGTGAAGAAACGAGAGTGAGGATCGAACACCTATGCAGTCGTGATGAAACATGAACAGTGAAGAAGAAGAACTCTCCAAAGTATGAACCCAAAAGAATGTAATGAAGAGAACACTGAATCATTGCCACAATGCAAGTCGAGAATGAAAATGCAATCCTATTCTAGATGCAATATGAAGGTGCAATTCTAGGACATGGTTGTGAGACCTATCGTATATTTATCATCATTGAGCATTTTTTGGGACATCAAAGTCGATACAACCCTTACTGGCACCACAATGCAACCATAAGGATATGAATATGAATTATCATCGAACAAAATGTAGGAAATGAATGTAAGCACCATGGCACAAAAGCCAAGATGACCTGAACATTGTTTCCAGTTAATGTTGCAAGAGTACACTAGTATCAAGGCATTCAAAGCCAAGATAACTATGAGTGAGATCATGCATAAACAAATAGATCAATAAAAAGAAAAACAATAACAAACAGAGCAATAACAAGCAAGGAGATAGTACCGACCTCAGCATGGCGTACAAATAAACAAGATCGAGGGATGTGAGGCTATTCCACCTTATTGCGGGAGCTCTTATCACATACACCCTATTTATTTTATGTTGCCGGATCATTGGGACTATGCCAACCAGCAGTAGACAAAGAAAATGTCAATGAAATCCATAAGAATAGACAGCATAAAAAGAAATATTCAAACATAGCTCAGCCTTTTTTAAAGTTTTTGAATGTAGATGTGCATGAGGTGTTGAAAAACACCGTTGTGCTTGTGCGTGCATTGTGGTTGAATGTTATCAATAGGTGTTCACATTTGAGATATCCGATATGTGTTGAAAAACACAGATGTGTCTAAAGATAGTGTTAAAAAACACTGTTATGGTGGTGTTGAAAAACACCAGTTTGTGTTAGTAGAGAGTTGTCCTTGAGAAATGACAAGATTACTGACACAGGTGTAAACCAAAGATGTGATAACAACTCACTTGTTATCTGCCATACATAATAAATGTATTTGTCAAATAATTTATATAATTTGATCATGTTACTATATACAACATTTTTTTTTCTTTTAGTTGCAAACCTAAAAAATAATTTAAGTGAGTGCATAGTTCACCAATGCAACCAATAGATTTAACTTATTCCATCACACTTTTTACAATACATGTTCCCTTTTGTACTTATATTACTCTACAATTTCACCCACCAATACCAAAATTGAAATGGTAAATATAAGAGGCATGACATATTAAGAAAACTTTTAGAAAATAATATCCAGGTTCTAGAAGTTTAATATAGATATTAAAAGAAAAGAGAACATGTCTCATAAACTTTGTCAATGCAATTTACCTGTTTATAGAAAAATATTAAAAATGCATTTCTAAAACTAAATGCTTTGGGTCAATCATTGAGCATGACATTGGCAGAATCCCTAAGCCTAACATCTAAATCAAAAGAAATTTGTAATGGAAAGTAAATAAGTGATAGAATTATTTTTAACATGCATACAATAGTTATCAAGAATTTTCCTATTCTCAAAAAACATACAAATTATCAACAACTAAGTGTCAAACAAAAATCATTACATATATTCAAATTTTTAGTATACTTTCCAATCTCCAGCATTTGTTTCACTAATACATGTAGTAGTAATTCTCAAGTGAAATGGCATTCACCAAAAGTTGAGTTAAGATCACTATAGAGATTGCTTCTTGAGTAGTTACACCATTACCTCCAGCTTCTTGAAGCCTTACAACATGCTTATGAACTTTAAGAATGTCATCCATTGCAGGAGATATTGTTGCATCATGTTCCTCTCTTCCAGTTATCAGAACCTGGAAAAATAACATTAAACTATGAGAAAATCTCACACAATCAAATTCAATTGAAAGTTAATTTTATAAATTTTTAATATATATATATACATATATATACATATGTATATATGTGTATATGTATATATATATGTATATATATATACACACACACACATAGATATATATATATATATATATATATATATATGTATATATGTATGTATATATATATATGTATATATTTACATATATATATATATATGTATATATTTACATATATATATACATATATATATATACATACATATATATATATACATACATATATATACCTATATATATACATATACATATATATACATATACATATACATATATATACATATACATATACATACATATACATATACATATACATATACATATAAATACATATACATATACATATACATACATACATACATACATACATACATACATATATATATATATATATATATATATATATATATATATATATCATCTCCTTTAGTACTTTGAACATAGTAAAATATTGAATCTACTTTAATCGAATAGGTAAAAAATAAATAAATAAATAAAAATCAACTTGTTATACACTAAATTTTGCACCTTGCTAAGCGGTTGAGCCTAAAAATCTAGTATAACATGGGAATCACTTCTAGGTTGTGGGACCTCTGCTAACTGAAGTGAAGCCTCCGGATTCTAGGCTGGTTCCTCTTGGATAATCATCTTATCTTCTTTTTGACATGAAAGTAAACTCAGAAGGAAAAGGGGTAGAAGGAGAACTGAAAGGGAAATAACTAAAAAGAAAATTTATTTTTCTAGGTGATGCAGTGAAGGTAACATGAATCACAACACAATGACCAAAAGTAGCATGAAATCTTGAATCTAGCAGAATACAACTTTCTGAATAGGCTTGCATAAATATTTCACAGAGAGGTCTAAAATGAAAAGAGGCTATTCAAGGAAAGAGAAGATTTCAAAAATAATAGCATATTCAATGGAATAGACACAAACTATGACCTGAAAACAAACATCCACTCTAGAGAATAGGTACAGGAATGAGACAAGATAACAAGGGATGAACAAAATCCACAAGATTATCCTTATCAAATCATCCACTATAGCACACAAAGATGAAGAAAGAAAGAAGACTCAAGAACTCCAAGATTTCTCTAATATTAGCCACTATATTATGTTTCAAAAAGAATCTCAATAAGCATGATAACCTAAGGGTAGGAAAAATACCATAGGAAGTCCTCCATAAGCCTTGGAAGACTGAGAATTATAGACACATAAAAATCTTGACGATAGAGAAAATGTCACAAAAAACTTCTTACATAATCCGAACCTATTTACAAAAGAACAAAAAAAAACTTATATACAACCTCCCCTAGCACACAGACTCAGGAGTCAATCCATTGATCAATTAGGGTAGAATTAGGGTTACAATAGATTCTTAATAAACAATGCAAAAACCCTAAAATAGTTAATTATGCTCATCAATGCACTTGGGAAATATCTCAACAAATCAGATATGGCCATGAATGCATCTCCCATCATCATAAATTTGAGAAGAGAAGTCAGCTGAGCCATGAAAAACTTGAGAATAATATTTAAATATTTGAATTCAAACCCAAACGGTCACAGGTGACATAGAATGCCCAATCAAAGGCTCAGATTTGAGACTTTACTATCTTTAAAACATGATCGTTGATCTGCCTTAAGCTACCCACAAGCACAGGATCATATTTTCTACGCGAAACATAGGAATGATGCCTTAATGGTTATCCTTCTTCATCTTTGTGATCAAGGCATTATGCCCACCATCTGATCTTCATGAACTTGCTTACCTTTATTGCATTTAACCCAGGATACATGACATCATTTGTGCCACATGTCATCATGGCTTGATGGCTTGAACATTAGATCTCAAGCACTCTAGCTTTAAGATTTTATGCCAATGACATGATTGAATGGAACTTTCTCAAAGATTACCTTTACCTTGGTTATGAACCGCAAGTCCCACTTGTTCAGAAGAGACATGTGTCATCCATGATTAATGGCTTGATTGCTAGATCTCGAGCACTTCGGCTTTAAGCCTTTCTTCCAACCATTGGATCAAACTGAAAATGATCACATATTAATAAGCTAAAGACCCTACATAAATGTAACCCCACCATCCATGTGGAGCAATAGTTTAATGACTTAAACAGTAGATGTTAAGCACTTTGTCCTTAAGCCATAATGTCGACCACATGATCAACAAAAACTTGATCGATGTTTAACTTATCTCTACCCTCAGCTGGCCCCACCAGGACCATGTGGCATCTTGTTGCTATCTTGCTCACCTTGGGAGCATGTTCCTTTATTCTCCGTGAGTGAATGACAACCATTGATCTTCATCTTTCCTTTCAATCACGTACTTGTAGCACTTTATTGGTCTAGATCTTCAACCTGCGTGAGTGAGTGATAGGCACTTTTGATAACCCATTTGTTCACTTGCATAGTCAAGTCAACATTCTTCAAGACCATAGCGACCGCATGACCACATGAAATTACATTCACTCACTCAGTTGTGCAGTTAAATGACTGCTCAAGAAATATGACGTGACTAAGCATAAAAGTGACCGCTTGAAGGCAACTTAAAATCACGTGAAGAATAGGAACCTTAAGTGGTGGAAAAAGTAATGAATAAATATAACAACCACCAAGGAGTTAGGGTTTAAGAGATTTTCAAAGGGGTTTTCTTCATTTAGGTATTTTAAGACATGAACAAGGGGTAAACCAGTGACATAGAAAAATGCAGAGAGTGAGGAAAAGACAAGGAATTAGTTGTAGAAATATACAAGCTGGGCTCTACCCTTGTGGGAGCCTCATGTTCTCCACTTGTAGCCAAAATTTCATAGGATAGGAAATTTGGGTAACCTTTTTGGCAATTTCTGCTAAATGTTAGCCTACTAGACATATAAAACCAGTAGCCTATGGCATTCCATTGGGCATAGGAGTCTGCATTAAGCACAAAAAGACACTTATGGGAAGTAGGGGGCTTAAAACTAGGAGGAGGAAATATAAACCAAAATAGGGAAAGAACTATACAAGAAGAAGTAATCTAAATGTGCAAAGAACTTTGAGGAAAGAAGGAGGACTAACCTAAAAAGAAGAACAAAAAGCATGAAAGCTTAATTATAAAGCTGTACAAACCTTAAAACAAGGCTTTAGGTGAAATCCATTGACAAAAATTGGCAAGGCTTCTCTTTCAAGAGTTGATAGCTAAAAAGAATTATGCTCCTTACACTCAGTGATTACAAATGGGCCTCCCCAAAAGGAGTCAAACTTGGTATGCCTACCATGCCTAGATCTGAATTCATCCCATTATAGGATTATATCCCCAACATTGAAGTTCCTTGATCTAGCTCTCCTATCAAAGCTCTTCTTGATTTGCATCTGTTGGAGCTCCATATTTTGTATAGATTTGTCTATGTTTTCTTCCAACTCCATGATCTGAGCATACCTTACCTGCAGAGGGTCTCCTTCTTCAAAGAGGACAAGTTGGGTAGCAAGGTCCAAAGATGGTAATTCAGTTGAAATGGACTATCTAGCTTCCTTGCCATAGAATAGCATGTATGGAGAGTTCCCAATGATCTTTTTGGGAGAGATCTTTTCTAAACATAAGACAAAAATTAGTTTAGAGTGCCAATCACTCTTATTTTCTTATAGAGTCTTCTTGATTATCCTAATTAGGTTCTTGTTTGTAGATTCTGCTAAACCATTACTTCGAGGGTAATAATTGGAGCTTGTGTTTAGGTAAACACCATGTTTAGTTTCCCATTTAGTGACTCTTAAGCCTATGAAAGCATGTGCATTATCTAATATAATAGAGTCTAGGGTCCCAAACCTGTCGATTATGTTATCATAAAAGCCCAAGACAACAATCTCATTTTCTTCCTTTAATGCAATAGCCTTAGTCCATCTGGTGAAATAATCAGTTGCAGTGATTATCCATAGATGGCTTACACTAGATGGGGGTTAATTAGTCCTATGAAGTCAATGTACCACTTCATAAAAGGTTGGTCTATCCTGATTGGTTGGAGGGGCAGAGCTGCAAGCCTTTCTTTACTTGCAAAGATGGTGTATTTCATGCATTTTCTTACATGATCATGACTATCCTTAAAGATAAATGTCCAATAGTATCCAACCCTCATGATCTTAAAAGAAGTATTCCTAGGAGAGAAATGACCTCCAGAAGGTCCATCATGAAATTCATGTAGGACACCTGCTACTTGTTCTCAATCAATGCATCTTAAAAGAACACCATTATGATTCTTTCTAAAAAAGATCTCATTAATCAGCACAAAGGGGATAGATTACAATCTATAATACCTTATTTTTGTTGAATCCAAATTTGTAGGGCATTCTCCTATCCTTAAAAAATGAATCATGTTAGGAAACCAACCTTCTTCCTTGGTAGGTTCTTCTGTTGAATGCACAACTAAGGATGCATTCATTTTCTCTTGCTCTTTTGGTGTTTCATCCTTGGTCAATTGTTCACAAAGACCTCTTCCTCTAACTAGCTTTGTCACTTGGATAACAATGTCATATTCCAGGACTCTGGTGATCCAACTAGCTCTTTTCTCATTTAGGTCCTTAGAAAGCAGAAACTCCTTGACACTCGAATGAGTGACTCTTAATTGTACCTTGTTGTGGGCTAGTAGATGTCTAAAATTTTGAATTCTCTTCACCACAGCAAGTACATATTTCTCTATAAAAGAGTACCTCTATTCATACTCTTCCAAACCTTTGCTAAAGAAAGCAATAGGTTGCTCCAATCCTTTAGATTTCTGTTGAGTTAACATTGCAGATATAGCATCAAAGCCTCCATAAGAATATAGAATGAAGTCTTTTCTAAAATCAAGATTCAGCAAGGAAGGAGCCTTTGTTAGAGCCTCTTTAATGACATGAAAACTAGCCTTTCCTTCTTTTCTCCAACAGAAGATTGAATTCTTCTTTAACATAGTTGTTACAGGCTTCAGAAGATCTACAATATTAGGCAAGAAAATCCTAACAAATTTAATCCTTCCTATGAATTTTTGAGGAACCTTTCTTGTGAGGTGGTAGGGGTAGCTCTAGAATAGATGCAATCCTCTTAGGGTCCACTATAATGCCTTGCTTGGAAATAATATATCCCAATAGCTTCCCTTCATGGACTGCAAATACACATTTTTTGGGATTAAGGGAGATCCCAAACTCTCTACGTCATTCAAATATTTTCCTCACATGTTTGATGTGGTCTGTTGCATGTTTAGAATAGATAGTAATATCATATAAGTATACCAGTACAAAATTGTACATGAGGCTTTTAAAGGCCATATCCATATCCTTTTGAAAAGTAGCACCTACATTTAACAAACCAAAAGGCATCTTTTGATAGGCCATAGTTCCCCACTTGGTTGTAAATGAAGTCTTACATTGATCATCTTTATTGACTAGGATCTGATTATATCTTGAGTAACCATCTAGAAATGAGAAGCATTCTGCTCCAGAGACACACTATAGAATATATTCCATGGATGGTAATGGGTGGCGATCTTTCAAGGATGCCCTAATTAGGTCCCTAAGTTTAACACATAACCTTAGTTTCACATTCTTTTTTCTAATATGAATAAGGTTGGATACCCAACTAGTATGATTTATAGGTTAAATGATGCCACTCTCTATTAATTTACAAACCTCCTTGTGCATGAGTGGCTCAAGTTTGGGGTTGACAGGCCTTTTCTTCTGTCTAACTAGCTTAGCATTTGGTTATAGCTCAATGGTATGTTGCGAAAGTGTTGGATTGAATCCCTTGAGATCTTCATATTGCCAAGAAAAGATATCATTGAATTCTTGAAATAATTGAGTATAATCTTGTCTCTCAGAATCAGTGTTCACTTTTCCAAACTTTAGGCTTTTACCTGGCTCCAGATCTAAATCAACATAGTGTTCTTGTTGAACTACCAAGCTAGTCTTATTCCTTTTTGTTTGGTTATCCTTATTGAATATAGACTCTAAGGTGACAAGGCCTTTAGGAATCTTATTAGATTTGAGTTGTACCACTTGGTCACCATATTTCTACATCAGTTTATCCTAATTTTTCTCTGAAAAGACATCTTCTTCAAACAAGAATTGCAGAATTTTCTCATCATTATCAACCACTTGCCAATTAACATTATTATCAGGGATGGAAGGCTTGAAAATAATCTTAACATGTTTTTTATCCTTACTGAAATGTTGTTAGGAATATCAAATTGGGATCCAACAACACCTAATCTATCTGCATTCTGATTTAGTTTTCTTGGGATAGATATGATGTTGAAAGCATAGAAATCTTCTATAGCATCCCAGACCCTATGCTTGTAATCTTTCATTATATCACTCTTGGTAGCACTTATCCCTCTTACTTGGCTGACCACCAGCTCATTGTCACCATATACCTTTAGGGCTCTAATCCCTCTCTTTCTAGCCCACTCCATTCCATTTACCAGACTCTTATATTCAATAGTATTGCTTGTGCAATAAAAACTAAATCTAAAGGCTATATAGTATCTCTCACCTTTTGTGGAGACAAGCATTGCACCACCACCACATCCATGTCTGATTCTAGCACCATCAAAGAATAATCCCCAAAATTTATTGCTCTATTCTTCTGATTCCTCAGTGTCTCCCTTGAAAATATTTGGCTCTATGAATCCATCCTCTTGTATCAAATAGTTTCGCAAACTAGCATCCCAAATAACATTGGCTTGGGCCTCTGAAGCTCTTTCTGATTCCAATTCATCTAGATAGATTCTAGGATGTTTTATATCTTAGTGTTTGTTTCTTTGATGATTAGAAAGTCATTACTATCAAGTGCAAGACAACTTGCATCGAATACATTGGAGACATAAGGCTCTATATGATGTGCCTCCAATGATTCAAACTTGATAGTAACCTTGGTTCCATACCTAGTATGGAAAAACATGTGAGACCAATCAGAAGAAAGATATCCTCCTATCTTGGATATGAATTCTCTTGATAGACATATGGAAAAGAGAGCAGGGAGATCTATGATGTAGATTTCAAGTAAAATAGAAAAATTGGGGCTTGCATGAAGGATTAAGCTTATATCCTTGGGCACGCCTACTGTGTTTATTGATGAGTCATCAAGATCTATTACCTTCTTTTGGAATGGTTGATATTTGAGTCCCAATTGGTCAGCTACCTTTTTGGGCATGACTGAACTAGTAGCCCCACTATCTACCATACAATTATGTACTAAATAATTTCCAATAATTAATGATACATAAAAGGAAGGTGGTTTTAAATTCCTACCTTGAATGGCATCTACTTTGGTGTTGCTACTTGGAAGCTTCTTCTCTTGGTCAAGGTTAACCAACACTGACTTAGGAACATCATTTGTGGGTTGTTGAGGGATTGCCACTTCACCTATGGCTTTCTTCAAGATCCCAGGCTACCTTGGAATAGCCAAGGAGTCACACATAGAAATACTCACATTCATCTTCTTCATATTGTCTACAATATTGAAGGCACTACCATGTGAACTCTTTGCTGTGGTTTCACTATTGTGGGCTCAACCTCCTTGGGAGTTTGGATTTCCTTGGCTGGAATGATAGGAGGTCTTTTTAGTATGCCAGGAATAGATGGATGTGATGACTCTGTAGATGTAGTGGCTCTTCCTCCATCTTCTACTTGCTCCATGTCTTGGGCTCTTCTTTTTGATATAGTATTGGCTGCAACTGAAGATTCACCATTTACTCCATTAAAATCTTGTTCTTCCCAATTAAAGAGAGCAGTCTCATCATATTTTACATCTTGTTGGGGCATTGACCCACTAGAAGATGCTTCTGATTGGGTGTTTAAGGCATTTTGTATCATGAGTTCTTGATTCATCCACCCATTTGAGCACATAGCCTAATTTTCAGATTGATTTCAGGGGAAACACTATTCATTTTCTGATGCAAGATTATTCTGTCTTGGAACCATATCTCTGACTGGATTTGCAGAATTAAGAGGCACTAGATTATAAGGCTAGAATGACCTCTAATTGAAGTTATTCCTTTTGTAACCACCCTAATTTGGTCTTCTCTAACCAGAGACCCTATTTTCCCTAAGTGTGATCATACCCCTAATTATGTCAAGACAATTCTTCAATTAATTGGCATAATTCATCTAAATCAAATTTAATCTCCTAAGTGTTCTGATCACTAATTTGCATTAATTTCTTTAGCCAATTACATCAAATCAAATCAATTAAATAAAAAAGAAACAAATACATGGCTAAGGTAATTAATTAAAAGGAATTAAATAAAATCGTAATTACAACTCCTCACTTGCAAAAGGGAAAGTCAATTCCCTAGCCAATGAAAGTTAAATCACTTGGATCACCTCACATGGATCACCAAAGATTCAATCTCCACCTCTCTTCATAAATTAATCCTAACCTCTCATTCCTCAAATTTTTCTATAAAAGGAATGAATTTTGAGCTCAATGGGCCCCTAATTTTAGAATTTCATTTGCAAACTTATGTTGTCCTAATTTATTAATGCATTTTAGCTCAAACATTTAGAATTGTTATAATATTTCAATTGGAGCTCTAAAATGAACTTTGATTGAGCATTTAACCTGCATTTTAGTTAAATCTTCCATTCTAAGCATGATGTTGTCATTGATTTATGCATAATATGAGGGCAATTATAGCATATTTCATACTCTTCTTAGATAGGGAGAAATATGTCGATTTTAGTGATGTATATATGCTTTTCCTTTGATATTTTATGTTTATATCACTAATGCAATGACATATTGAAGTGTTGTGTTGCAGCTAGCAAATCCAAAAAATACACACACATTTATGGCACCCATCGTGGGGAAAATCCTTGGATTTCTCTTCATTTTATAATCATTTTTTGCTAATTTGTGTTCTCTATTTTTAGGTTCAAAGTCGCCTTTAGTTGTCAAGGCTCGCATGCAGGAAAGATCCTTGCATCCAGGAAATCACATCGCATCCAGGATTTCTTATCTCACATCTGGTGAATCGTGAATCACATCCAGGGAAGACTCACATCTGGTAAATATTTCCTCACCTTTTGTGTAAAGTCTCACATCCAGAGCTATTAATCGCATACAGGAATTTTAGGCTTGCATTCAGGAAAGGCAGTCGCATTTGGTTGATTAATTTGCAAATTTGAAAGTCTAACCACTAATATTTTGACCATGTCTATTTCTATGTTTTAAAAAACCTAACATTTATTTGCAGGCTATTGTCAGAGAATTTTTTATCAAAAGGTTGGAAAGCAACTACTAACTTGTGGTTTGCAGGTTGTTGAATCATTCAACTTGACTCTATTTGTTTAAAGCTTTCAAAACTAAATACATTTTCCATCACTTAGTAAATTGGCTAGAGGATTATGCTCTTTTCCTTTAAGGAAAATCATAAACTCACAAGTCAATTTAATATTTGATAAGGAATTTGAGGAAGTGAACAAAGCAAACTCACTTGTCTAATTATTTTGGGATAGTAATTGAACAAGCTATTCACTAAATCTTGTGGGGTAAATGAACAAGCTCAATATTTCTAATTTTTATATAGAAATTGAACAAGCAAAGCACTAAATTTGTGGGAAAAATAACAATCTCAAATTGTCTAATTTTGGAAAAGTAAATGAAAAAGCAAAGCACCTTAAATTGGGGAAATTGAACAAGACAAATTTTATTTTATACGCTTTGTTCTTTCTTACTATAGGAACTTAAAAGTCAAAATTAAGCTTATTACTGAGTCTCACTAGAGGATTTTCTCTTCTTTCCAAGTAGAAGAATCAAAGACTCATCATGGGGGATTAATTTTTGAGTTATAAAGTTTGAGGAAATGAACATGTTTGGTGTATTTGTGAGAGAAAATGACATGGAATAGGAGAGTATGTTTGGTGTGTGTGTAGAGCGGAGCCACTTGAATCTTTCTTGTGAGACTACACATTTGAGTACTCATAGGCCTATATGCCTTAATTTTGCCTTGTGCAATTTTATGGGGGACGATTGTGAATAGATGCCCACAATTACAAAACACTTGTAGTCAAAACAAACCCGGTTTATCTCCAAAATGGTGATAATATTTGTCCAAGAAAAATAGTAATTTCCCCAAGATACTCATCATTTTGTGCCCTTACTTGCATTTTAAGTTGGCTAATATGACACCATGACTAGAGCCATTGCATGGTTGGTGATGGTCGTATTCTGGTTAGCATGTGAGTGTGTACCTGAGTCTATGAGCAAAGATTTTTATTC
Organism: Thuja plicata; assembly: GCA_018584345.1. Lineage (NCBI taxonomy): Eukaryota > Viridiplantae > Streptophyta > Pinopsida > Cupressales > Cupressaceae > Thuja > Thuja plicata. Next base: position 318,860 of record MU226858.1, on the reverse strand, counting down.
TATGCTTAGAATCTAGGGAATAGGGAAAGTGTTTGATCACCCTTAACAAAAGAACATTGCTTGATGTGTCCTAAAAGCTCACTAAAAAGATAAACTCCTTGAAACAAGTAATAATTTTCATTCCCTGACATACATGTTGTTTACAACTCACTGGAAAGTCTCAGAAAAACTTTGTTGTCAGACAAACTGTCACGTATTTTGAGAAAAAATTGGAAAAACATGAAAAAACATCAGAGGCTCACTTTTAGACTGTCCTAGGTTGCATCTATTTGCATTATCTTGCATCTAGGGAACTTAGTCACTTCTGGTCATTCCTGGCTTGCCTGCAGGAAAGTTGCTTGCATCTTGACAATCAAAACTCACATCTGGTTAGCATAAGCTCGCATCTAGAAAATCTAACCCTTGCATTTAGGGAGTCATATCTAGGATAGTGGGCACTTTCACATGTGTATCTTAGAGAAATTCATTACTTTTGGATACCCTTTTGGCTCTTCAGTCTGGTCTGGTTACTCTTGCTAGTCCGCCTGTCGCTATTTCACAACTTTCTTAGAAGTCTACCTTGCATGTCCTTTTGGATTCTCACAATTTATCTTGAAACATGTGGTCTTTTCACATATCAAAACATTTTGATTCCTAGCTCATTATCAGGGCATTCTAACCCTCTGACGTTGGAGTCATTCACTTCCAACAAACAAAAACAAACTTGTACTACTTGGACATAGTTCGATAATTTGAGATCCTATTTGACACTATTGGAAAACCTTTGACAAAGTTGAGACCCAGCTTTCATGGTTAACACAAGATGTAATCAATATCTTGCTGCTGAATCAGAAATACCTCCTAGATTACTTAATTTTGATCAAGGAGAGACATCTTGCAAGCCCTTATTTGATCAAGACTCACCCACAATGGAAGCTCCTCATCAAGGATGGAGTGCAGCTTTCGATGAATATCAAAATGATCAAGACCCAAATGAAAGAGAGAGTAGTCATGTAGAACAACATATCAATCATCCTTTGTTTGACTCAGATAGTGACGAATATGTATCCAAAGAATAGTATAAGAATCTCAAGCAAAGTAGAAAATTCCAAAGGACATTGGGGAAAATTATTGGTGAAGACAAGGAGAAATATTTCCTATACCTAGCCTCTCTTGGGGTAATACTTCCCAAAGACTATGATGATGAGAGACTAAAGGAAAAAGAGGTACCAAAAAATATTTATATCCTCACCAAAAAATTGACCTTAATGCAATCTGAACTTGCAACGCTCAAGCAAGAAAAGCTCAAACCAAAAAAAAAAACTCTTTGGAACACATATGTCCATTTCCTTTTGACAAGAGTATCAACATGGTTCCATTTCCTCCCAACATGGAAAGACCCAAATATGACAAATACATGGGAGAAATTGACCCACATGACTATGTTAGAGAGTTTTGTTCTTTATGCATAGAGTATATGCATGAACCTACCTATCTAATGAGGCTATTTCCGAGAAGTTTAGGCGAAAATGCTATGGAGTGGTTCTCCAAAATCACACCAAGTGTGAAATATTTTGAGGAGTTAATCCATTGTTTTGTTCAACATTACTCCTATAATACACAACATAATGTAACCATGATGGATCTTTGTAATGCAAAGCAATGAATGGGTGAATCCTTTACACACTTTTTACAAAGGTGGAGGAAAATATTTTCTAGGTACATAATAACAATACCCTAATTGAAAAAATATGGAAATATTTATTAACAAATTGGTACCCAAAATGAACTATTCTTTGAAAATGAAAGATTCACCAAGCTATGATAGAATGATCAGGAATGCCATCTGTTCTGAAGATGTCATGGTTAAAAAGGGAGAAATCACACTCCAAGGTGATAACAAATCTACCAGCTACAACAACAAACCTAAGTGGTGGAAATAGGACAAGAATGTTGTTAATGATAGAGTAGTAGACACATCCAATGCTAATCCTAAACCAGCGGTGTTCAATCTAACAAACAACTTACAAGCTAACAAAGAAGCTAAGGTAACAACAACAATACCAAGAGAAAACAATGAGAATAACAAGAGTAAACCATGGAATAGACCTCAAAGAACATTTACTCCATTGGGAGAACCTCTTGAGATAGTTTTGAAGACACTCTTGGATAACAAAGTCCTCATGATAGCTGATTCAAAATCTTGGGAATGAGAAGTTAAACCAAGATGGTGGAATGACAATGCCTATTGTGTCTTTCACAAAAACAAAGGACATAAGACTAATGATTGTCTTAAACTCAAATATGTTATACAAGATCTTATTGAAGGAGGCAAAATCAAAGTGGAAGGACATACCACTAACAAAGATCATAAAAAATTTAACAAAACGTTCCCCAAATATGAAAAAGGGGAAGCTTCTACAGGCAAAGGAAATAAAGTGAATTACACCTACTCCAATAATGATAATGTGATCAACATGTTGGACATTAAAAGAGAATCAATCAATGTGATCACTTTTAAAGGTGCCACAAACACATCAACACAATCAAACATGGTGACTCGAAGCCAAGCACAAGTCACAATCCAAGGAGCTCAATCCTCATTCAAGAAATCGACATCCTCTAAAGTACCTATTTTCACAATTCCCAAACCAGAAGCAACAAGACAAATAGTTAATATCCCATCTGCAAACTATAACTTGGTAGACCAATTACAAAGGACCTCAGCTCAAATTTTTATATTTGAGTTACTAAAGATATCTTTAGTGCATAGGGAAGTTCTTGAACAAGCCCTACATTCTACAAATGTTCCAAAATACATTGATGTAGACAATTTTTAGGTAATGGTTAACCACATCTCGGCTCCACATCACCTCTCCTTTTCAGAAGAAGATGACAAATCCTTGACTCATCCACATAACCAACCTTTTCACATTGAAATCTTGATTCACAAATCTCATGTCAAACGTGTATTGATAGATGGAGGTGCAGGGTTGAATATATGTACTCTCAATTTGATCAATAAATTGGGTCTTTCAGAAAAAACCATTGATTCAAGAAGTAAGATAACTATCAAGGCTTATGATGAAGAAGAAAGATCGTCCAAAGGACTCATTGTTCTACCAATCAAAATAGAACAAATTGAACAAAATGTGATCTATCAAGTTCTTGATCCACCATTGGCCTACAAAATTTTACTAGGGATACCTTGGACAAATGAAATGCAAGCAGTGCCATCTACTTACCACCAATGCATCAAATTCCCACATAATGGGGGTGGAAGTGACAATTCCTGCAGATTCAAGCTACACTTGCAACAATGTTAAAGCAGATAGTATGGTTCCTTACAATAAGGAAGTACCAAAAGAATCTATACCTAAAACTTCTAAAGACATGGTGATGAGAAGCTTTGGAAAGACACTAAAACTTGAAGAAACTAGTATGGGAGAATACACACTAGACATGATGTTGTCATTGGCTGAAATTCCTGTGTCTCCAAGATCTTATGGGAAACCTTCCACATCTTTCACACCTACTACATCAAAAGAACAAGACATTCACAGACCAACTAGTATGGTTCGAGCCTCTACTTCTCAAGAGGATGAAAAATAAGATAAAGAAATCTTGGCTTGGCTCTATAAAGGAGAACAAAGTGAAAATGAGGTAAAACATGTGAAGATATCCCCATAAAAGTATGGTAAAGGGTATGACCTTCTCAAATAGATGGGATACAAAGGGAAGGGACCTTTAGGAGATAAAGAAAATGGACTTGTTGAGCCTATACACATGGAATTTAGAAACACCAAAGACAAAATAGGATTAGGTTTCAATAACAAATCAGAAAACCCTACTTCAAAAGATGGTCCAATCTTTGATGAAGGAAGTGATGATGAAGAAGAAGAAACAACACTAGAACCATGGACATATGAGAGATTATTACATATTGGTACTGAGTATCCCAAATATTAAGGAGAAAGATATGTACCTACTTTTGTAGCACAACAAGACCCTCATGTTCCATTATTACCATAAACTGATGTCCAAAGAGTAGAGGAAAAACCAAAAGACTGTCCAGAAGTCCAATAGATAGAAGAGACTCTTGAAGAAATACCCCCAAAAAAAAATGTACATCCTAACTAGGGGTAGTTGGTGACAATTTCACATGTCCTAGACTTACCACACTTTGATCTACAAGTGGCTAATAGAGTACATCAGGTAACTATTGCTGAGTTTTTAAACAAATTAGACAATGAAATAAAAGACTCACACAATTATGAATGGGATAACCTGTCTGATGCTAGCATGGACATTGAGGTAGATATGATTCACACATTGAAATCTCTATTGGAGAGAGGAGATATTTCTAATGTTTCCTCTAACAATGTTGTTGTCCTAGAATTAGATGAGATACCACTACCCATGATTTTTGATGGAGATACTAGTGTTTTACTAGGTCTAGAGGACATTCAAAGGATACAAGCTATGAGTTCCAATTTGATGAGAGATGAGGAAGCAAGCTCAATTTATTAGTCTCTAGAGTTAGGTTCGTATATTACTAATAATAACCTAATTAATGACTATTCAAATCTTAATGATCTAAATGTTGTAGAAGCTAACTTAATAAAACATGGCTTGTCAGTTAATAGTCTTGACACTGACGCGATGCTATCCTTACCAAACTACGAATCATTATCTTTGGTAAACCCCAACTTGATTTATTGGACCAAATCAGACCCTACTCCTATCATACAATTTCCCAATGACTACACTTTGGCCTGTTATCTCAATGCTTGTGAACCTTATCCTTCTTCCACCAATGCAAGGAGCGTGAACATGACAAAGGAGGATATCAAGTTTCTTAGACACAAATTGAAAAATAAAAAAGAAACAAAGAACTTATGGTGAAAACCATGTTGTGGTAGTATCAGATTCTAAAAAAGTAAAAACAAAAGATGTATCTGATGGTGAAAACCTCTCAGAGGCGCCAAAAGATGAGATTCTTGGTATACTCCCTAAGAACTTTCAAGAAAGATCTTTAGTTCTAATAGAGCCTACACAACTAGTTAACTTGGAAACATCAGAAGGTCCTCAATTTGTTCACCTGGCACAATCCTTATTAGAAGAAGAAAAGATACAATTCACTGAATTCCTCAAAGAGAAGAAGATCAACTTTGCATGGTCTTACACTGATATGCCTAGACTTGATCCTGAATTAATAATGCATTATTTATCTATAGCTCCTGGAATCAAACCCATGAAGCAAAAATTAAGGAAGATGCATCCACATGTGGCATTATTAGTGAAAGTAGAGCTGGAGAATTAATTAAAAGCTGGATTCATAAGAGTCATCTCTTATGCAGGATGGATTTCTAATGTGGTACCAATTTCTAAAATAGATAAATCTACCAGGATCTGCATAGAATTTAGAGACCTAAACAAAGCTTGTCTTAAAGATGATTTTCCACTGCTCAACATTGATATGATTATAGATCTTACTCTAGGATATCAGATGTATTCTGTGATGGATGGATTATTGGGTTATAACCAAATTAAGATTGCTCCTGAGGACCAAGAAAAGACAACATTTACATGCACATGGGGAACATTTTGCTGGAACATCATGCCATTTGGACTAAAGAATGTTGGTGCCACATACCAAAGAGCTATGAAAACAATCTTCCATGACATGATTCACAAAAACATGGAGGACTATGTGGATGATCCATTATCCAAGTCAAAAATAAGAAAAACTCACATTGAAGACTTGAGAAAGATACTAGATTGCATGGAGCAATTTCAAATCAGGATTAACCCAAAGAGATGTGCATTTGGAGTCCAATTAGGGAAACTCTTAGGTTTTATTGTATTAGCCAAAGGAATTGAAGTGGACCCTGAAAAGGTAAAATATATACTGGAAATGTCACCTCCTTGTAATATCAGTCAAATAAGGACGCTTCAAGGAAGACTCCAGTCCATCAGGAGATTTATGTCACAACTAGCTGATAAAGCGCAACCTTTCACAAAACTACTATATAAAGGTATTACTTTCAAATGGGATGATAATTTTCAAAAAACAATTTCAAATAATTATAGGATTACCTAGCTACTCCTATTCTTATGACACCTATTCATGGAAAACCACTACTCCTCTATATCTCAGCTACGGCTACATCACTTGGAGTATTGCTAGCACAAGAGGATGAAAGCAAAAATGAAAGAGTGATCTATTATATTAGTAGGACCTTGGTGTCTTATGAAATCAATTACACTATCATTGAAAAATATTGCTTAGCGGTTATCTTTGCATCCCATAAATTGAGACACTACATGCTCTCGCATACAGTGAAACTTATTGCAAAAATAGATCCTCTCAAATATCTCCTGAGTAAAACAACAATGACAGAAAGACTAGAAAAATGGGTCTTGATTCTAAGAGAATTTGATATTGAGTACATGGACAAAAGGGATATCAAAGGACAAGTCCTAGCAGATCAACTAGTTGATTCACCATTGCAAGATGTTGCACCTTTGATAACCAAAATTTCCAGATGAAACAATCATGCACTTAACTGAATATCCATGGAAGATGTATTTTGATGGTTCTTTCACACAACAAGGATCTGGAGTAGGAGTATTTTTTATCACTCATCAAGGCTAAAAGATACTCAAGGCATATAAACTAATGTTTCCATGCAAAAATAACATCTTATATTATGAAGCATTGGTAAATGTGTTAGGAATAACAACCCACAAGACAACTGAGAGGGGGGATGAATCAGTTGTAATCTAGAATATTAAACTTTATACTTTATAAACCAAATATGCAAATGTAAATGATAACAAAGTAAATTCCAACACCATAACACAATATTTATTGTCGAGGAAACCTTCTTAAAGGTAAAACCCCGGTGGGAATTAACACCCACAAATAATGTACTGAGAGTATAGTATCCCTATTAAATGATATTAGCCCTATTAGGAGCTTGTTACAACATTAAAGTACACAGTCCCTATTAGGAGACAAACCCTATTAGGAGTCAAAGAAAATAGTAGGCTCACTTCCAAGGCTCACTGTCCAAAGAAGGTTAAAGCCACCCTTAAGGATTTACAATCTGAATCAAGTGTATAAAGAAAATACACATTCCAGCGAACTGTCTGATAGAAACTATCTTTGCTTGGTCAGTTCCAATGAATTATCAACTTTGCTTGTATCCAATAGTCAACAAGCTTCGTAGCTTTGCAGATTCACAGCTTCCACACTTCTCTTTCTTTTTATTTCTCTTTCACTATTCTCCACAAGAATTTATCATTCATATATACCCTCTTACAATAATTCATTAGGTCAGCCAGTTAAGCTTTCCTAATACATAATTAAATAGGTCAGCCAATTAAGGCTTTCCATTATACAAATGATTACATAGCCCCTTGTTAAGATACACGCAATATCTATAACAAGTATACAACATTTACAATCCATTACAAATACTTCTAGATCCGTAATTCATGCTCACAATTAATTTCACATGCTACATGTCTGAAGTTGGCCATGAAATAGGTCTTCTCCATAATACATACCACAACTAACTTAATCAATATCCAATCAATAGTCAAAATCAACCCATTACTCTATCATATGTCAGCTATCCATCAGTAAGCTTGCAAGTTCTGAAATATCTTCGCTAGAAAGATATACCTGAAACACAGAGCCCTTCTCTATCTAGAATCATAGTTACAGTCCAGAAAACCAGTCTTCACTAAATCAACTGTAACATCCTTAGTAGTTAACATAAAGCCAAGAGACCCTAGGGAAAATTTCAACATAAATCCTTCTACATGAATCCAATTTTTATCATTCTGAATCATCCGTACAGTGTCTGTACACTCGTTCTAGTTAAGTAGCCAATTTGTCTTCTCCATAGAAATATATGTTGACATCAGTGACAAAACATAAATATCAACAACATGATCAATAACCAAAACTGATATCATCCAACAATCTCCCCCTTTGGCATTGATGGAAAATAATGGGAAAATCCATATGTATCAACCCAAAAGAACTCTCTCTCAATACAATCTTCTCAATAACCTCAACACAAATCTCCCCAAAATAGTAGGAATTTTCACATAGATTTCTTCCCCCTTTGGTAGCAATGGAAAAGGGTGCCATAACTCATTTGTACTCTTCTGTAAGATGTATCTTTTTCAAATCTTCATGTCCAATTAGCTAGGTGCAATATCACCCAAATGTACTCCATAGTATTCTCCTGCGATCACTTCCCCTAAGGAGTATATCCATACATTAAGTCCAGAGAATGGTTAGCTCTAAGATCCACTAGATTGATGCACATCTACATCATTTAGTTTTCACTGGGAGGGGCCATCACCCCAAGCATGCCTCTGAGATATCAAAAGCATATTTTGGCAAAGGTTTAGTAAATATATCTACTATCTGTTCCTTGGTGCTAATATACCCATGTTTAATCTCTCTATCTGCTACCTTCACCCTCAAGAAATGATACTTGATGGAAATATGTTTATTCTTTGAATGCATTACATGATTCTTTGACATATTCACTGTGCTGGTGTTATCACAATGGATAATCACTAGTTCTTTGAAAATTATTCCAATGTCCTTCAACATTTGTTTCATCCAAACAACTTGTGTACAATTTATTGTAGCAGCAACATACTCTGACTCAGTAGTAGATTGAGAAATATAGTTTTGCTTCTTTCTCAACCAAGAAACCATCCTTTTTCCAAGGTAAAATACACCACCTCTTGTACTCTTCCTGTCATCCACATTACCTACCCAATCAACATCAATAAAATCCTACAATGTAAAATCATCACATTTTTCATACCATAATCCATATTCTACTGTTCCTTTCAAATATCTGAAAATTCTTTTCACAACAGCAAAATGTATCTCTTTAGGATCTACATGATATCTAGCCACAATTCCAACTACATTGGTAATATCTGGTCTAGTGTGTGTTAGATATTGTAGACCACTGATCATTGATCTTTATTTAGTCTACCCAACACTTTGAGTCTCATCACTTTTAGTTAATTTGTTCCCTATTACCATGGGTGTACCAACATGTTTAAAATCTTTGATTCCAAATTTCTTCAACCTTTCCTTAAGATACTTGGTCTGAGATATAAAAATGTCATCCTTACTCTAATTAATTTTCAAACCAAGAAAAAATTTCATCTCACCAATCATTGACATTTCAAACTCATTTTCCATTTCTTTAGCGAAATTCTTTCTCATTTTATCATTGCCTCCAAAAATGATATCATCAAAAAAAACTTCTATAATTAAGATTCCATCTTCATCAGTTCTTAAATACAAATTACTTTCTGCATTACCTTTTCTAAAACCAAGATGAAGTAGATGTTTATCTAGTCTTGCATACCTTTCCCTTGGTGCTTCTTTCAGTCCATATAGTGCCTTCTTCAGTCTACAAACCATGCTTTCATCATCTATCAAAGGAAAACCATCAAGGTTATCCATGTACACTTCTTCTTCTAGATCGCCATTCATGAATGCTAACTTTAAATCCATCTGATACACTTTAAAGTCTTTATGTGCAGCATAAGAAAGGAATAGTCTCACAGCTTCCAATCTACCAACAGGTGCAAATGTTTCTTCATAGTCTATGCCTTCTTGTTGTGAGTAGCCTTTACATACTAGTCTAGCCTTGTTTCTTACCACTGTGCCTTCCTCATCCATCTTGTTTTTGAAAACCCACTTAGTGCCAATCACATTTTTGTTTTTAGGTTTTGGAACCAGTTCCCAAGTATTGTTTTTCTTTATCTGTTCTAGTTCTTCTTCCATAGATTTAGTTTAGGTTTCATCTCTACATGCTTCATTAGTAGTCTTTGGTTCAACTTGAGAAATCAAATAAATCTCATCTCTAACTCTAGATCTAGTCATCATTCCTTTGCTTGCATCACCAATAATTTGATCTTCAGGATGGTTTATCTTGACATAAATTGGTGTCTTCAATGTCTCAGTAGCTATGGTCTGTTCTTCTTCTTCAATCTCATTCTTGATCATCAAGGGTCCTTTAGGTTTAGTAGAAACTTCTCTTGTTTCTATTATCTGACCATAATCATACACTCTTTCCTAAATTTGAAATTTTTTATCTATCCTCACATTGGCGCTTTCAATCAGTTTCCTCAGTCTCAGATTGAAACATTTATATGTTTTACTCTTAGTGGAATAACCAAGAAAGATTCCTCCATCACTTTTAGCATCAAACTTGCCTATCTCATCATCTCTCTTGATATAACATTTACTACCAAATATTCAGAAATATTTCATAGTAGGTGCATGATCAAACCATAATTCATAAGGAGTTTTATTAGTACCTTCTCTGATCTGAATTCTATTAAATGTATACATAGCATTTCCAACTACTTTTCTCTAATGAACATGTGACACATTTCCTTCCAACAACATAGTCCTTGCAGCATCTAACATGGTTATGTCTCTTTGCTCTGTTATCCCATTCTATTGTGGAGTTCTAGGAGCTGAATTCAGTCTATGTATTCCATTTTCTTCATAGTATGTATTAAACAGTTCTGATGTAAACTCTCCTCCTCTGTCTAATCTCAAACACTTCATCTTTAAACCAGATTTATTCTCAACTTTCACTTTAAATATCTTGAACTTGTCAAATGCTTCAGATTTCTCTCTCAAATATGTAACCCACATCATTCTAGAAAAGTCGTCAACAAAAATTATAAAATACCTTTCACCATAGTATGATCTTATTCTTGTAGGACCACACAGATCTGTATGCACCAGATCCAACTTCCCTTTTGTTGACTAAGCTTTGCTCTTGAAAGTGCTTCTAGTCTATTTCCCCATAACACATTCTCTACACATAATGTTAGATGGCTTTATAATTCTAGGTAGATGTCTTACTGATTTTGTCATACTTGCCTTCATAATGTTATCAAAATTAACATGACAATATCTTTTGTGCCATAACCAACTTTCATCAACCTTTGCAATAAAACAAGAAGCTTCAGATGTGTTCAATTCAGATACATTACCTCTAGATTTAGTACCAGATGCTATCAAGTCTCCTGTTTTACTCTTGATAGAACATTTTCCATTTATGAAGTTCAGCTGATAACCCTTGTCCACTAGTTGTCCAACACTCAAAAAATTATGTTTAAGTCCATCAACAAGTAATACATTGTCAGTGTTAGTCTTTCCATCCAAGGAAATAGATCCAATCCCAATAATAATTTTAGGATTATTTTCACCAAATCTAACAACACCACCATCATGTCTTTTCAAACTCAAACTTATTTTTATCTCCAGTCATATGTTGTGAACAACCACTATCTATGACCCATTCAAATTTATTTTCAACTCGGGATACTAATGCTTTTTCTTCATGCATAGGTTCATCATCTTTAATAGCAATAAATTCAATTTCATCATAGTCACCATTTTCTTCATCATATATACCTTCACTAGCATAATAATATTCCTTATCCTTTGAGAACTTATATTTGAAAAACTTAGGTTTGTGCTTTGGAATTCTTGTAGGACATCTAGATGCAAAATGACCAATCTTGTTGCATGAAAAACATTTCAAAGGTAATTTTCCCTCTAACTTACCCTTACCTCTCTTTTCTCTTCTAGAAATTAGTGCAACAATTTCATCTATCTTTCTTTCTTCTTCCTGTATCTATTCCCATTCATCAACATAGGTTCCAATTTCTTCTCTTAGGTCATTACTGCTCGTGCTTGCATTTCTAGGTAAGATTCTTTTGCTTTTGTGCACAGTTTATTTGAAGGTTGACTCAAACTTAGGTAAAGTATCTCCCAATTCTATGGCTTCAAATGTAGTTATCTTTCTAATCAACATCTCTCTGGTGAAGTTTGGTGTCAAAGGTATGATCTCCTCTATATCCTTAACCTTGGTTCTATATGTAGGTGTCAAAGATCTGAGTATCTTTGCAATCATTTCTTCCTCATTCTAAGTTCCTCCAGAGTTCCTAATACCAGTAACTACCTTAGTAATTCTTTGTGCATATGCTCTGACATTCTCATCCTCTCTCATCTTCAGTGATTCCATCTTTGTCTTCCATTTCTGTAACTTTGCTTGCTTTGTAAAATTGTCTCCAACAAATAGTGCTTCCAGTCTTGTCCAGATTTCATGTGCAGAGTCCAACTCCTTTACTTCAATAAATTCTCCTTCTGATAGTGCACTGATTAAGGATTCCCTTGCAACCATATTGCATGAGAATAGCTTCTTTTGATCCTCACTATCTTTCTCTAATTCATCCTCATTCGCTACCTTTTCCTTCTTCTTTTTAATCATCCAGTAATCAATTCCCAAACATAGCAAATGTGTTCTCATCTTGTTCTTCCAACTGTCAAAGTTTTTAGGATCAAGCTTTTGACTATCCTTCCTATAATAAGTCATCTTCAAGATCCCATCAAGCTCTTAAAATTTCTCTCTAAGGACCAATAGCTCTGATACCAATTGTTAGGAATAACAGTCCACAAGACAACTGAGATGGGGGGGTGTATCAATTGTAATCTAGATTATTAAACTTATACTATATAAACCAAATCTGCAAATGTAAATGATAACATAGTAAATTCCAACACCATAACACAATATTTTTTATCGAGGAAAACTTTTTAAAGGTAAAACCTCAGTGGGAATTAACACCCACAAATAATGTACTGAGAGTATAGTGTCCCTATTAAAAGATATTAGCCCTATTAGGAGCTTGTTACAACATTACAGTACACAGTCCCTGTTAGGAGACAAACCCTATTAGGAGTCAAACAAAAAAGTAGTCTTACTTCCAAGGCATACTTCCCAAAGAAGGTTAAAGCCACCCTCAAGGATTTACAATCCAAATCAAGTGTATGAAGAAAATACACATTCCAGTGAACTGTCTGATACCAACTGTCTTTGCTTGGTCAGTTCCAATGAATTATCAAATTTGCTTGTATCCAACAGTCAACAAGCTTCACAACTTCCACACTTCTCTTTATTTTTCTTTCTCTTTCACTATTCTCCACAATGATTTATCATTCATATATACCCTCTTACAATAATTCATTAGGTCGTCCAGTTAAGCTTTCCTAATACATAATTAACTAGGTTATGTTGAGATTGATGAACATCAATCTACCCAAGAAACACCTGCATGCAAAGCTATTACAAACAGAATGAAGACAGAAAGAGAAAGCTAGGGCGGCCGATAGGCCAGAGACTAAAAAAGCATTGTGACAGAAAGAAGCTTCTATTAACAATGATTAAAATAATACAATCTCCTTAAGAATTACAAAGCGGACAATCCTTATAAAGGATGCCGAAACCCTAAAAAGGGAAACTAACAAAAATAGAAACTACCTAAGGTTAGCTTAAGCAAACTAGAGTGAATAGGGAAGT